>LGRX02033365.1:0-79211 GCA_001247695.2 Cymbomonas tetramitiformis
ATCCCTATCGTTGAACGTGTAGTTTGTGGTATGCGTGGCAGCATACATGGGTCAACACGGAGAACGGGGGCTCGCTGCCTGTGCGTATTGGATGGTCGGTGACGCTTCATGAACGCCGGTTCGTACCGGCGCCCTGGATTATCGAAGCGAAAATTGTCGGATTCAACCCAGACCACGTATGGACCGCGGCGCCCACGGAACATGATGTTCCCGAAGGGACGTATGATGGAGAATTTGGAGAGCGGCCCCCAAACGGTTGCGTGGTCGTGCGGCTGTACCACCCGCGAAGGGAGCATTGGCTGGAGTGGCAGGAGTATGCACAAATTGTGGAATCGGAGGCGGAGTGTCCGACACACACGGATCCGTCCGACGATGATGAGGAGTATGTTAGTGAAACTAGCGAAGAAGACACCAATTAACATGCTCGGCCTGTTTGCGCACTTAACGAAATGTAATGAGATGTAACAATATTGAGCATAAATCATCTTTGTGTGTAAAACGCGTGCGTGCGTGCGTGCGTGTGCGTGTGTGTATGAGACCGCCCTGGACGGCCTGCCCTGGTGGACCTCAAAAGTCATTATGATGCAATGTCGCAAGATCTGATTATGCATGTACCCGACGGTGCTGTGTGCATGCACGGGGTGGGGACCGATTGTATCGGGGAGGCTGCTCCGCTCCGCGCCGAATCAGGCGCGTGGCGCGTGTGGCGCTCTCCCCGGCGCCGTGCCTTATGCTGCTTCATCTGCGGTTGCGAATCAGCGGCCAAAGAGTGAGCAGCAGCGCTTAAAATCGTGGGTGGGATGGGGTGGGGTATCCCGGGTGGGTCGGTGCGGGGCGCAGTATGTTGGCCAGGTATCAATGGCGTGCCATCCACATGCGGATACGCCATGTAGGGTTCTTCACGTGCAGTCGGGGCTACCCAAAGATCTGGAGGGGCTAGGCATGCACGTGGTGCCCCCTCCCATGTCCTGCGGGTCCAACGGGGACTGCGTATTGGTTGACCTGGAGAAGGCGTGCCTGCTTGTCTGGGCCGCATGCTGTATGGCCACCCTTCGTATGGTGCAGAACCAGTGCGAAAGACACGGGTGCACGCTTGCGCATCTGGTGAAATTGCTGGATTGCTGGACGGCGGCTATGGAAGAATTGGAATCCCCATCACCGGCTGATTCAGCGATGACGACTAAACGGTGTGAAGCTGTCGCGCTGGGGAACCGTGAGGAGAACGTCAGAACTGCCTGGGAAGGGGTACAGTCTTTTTGCAAGCTCCATCGCTTCACCCTGGGTGAAGGGGTTGACCCCACGGCACTGCACGATGCGTGTGAGCTGCGCATACGTGTATGCCACCAGAAGATTGAAGACTGTAAGGCGGAGTGCGCGCGGATCTTGGAAACGATCGTGTGCGTGAAGGATTGTCCGCGCTGTTCATCGCTTTTCACAAAAGCTACAGACCGTGCGGTTGCGAATTTTCTGACGCCCTCTTCCCTGTTCAGCACGCGTGAGTGGGACCCGCGGGTCGAGCGGGACGAGCGGTGTCTCCGACCAGGCGCGAGGTATTCCGTGAAGGTGGACTGGGAGCGCGCGAAATCGGAATATCCGGGGATCTGGGGGAAGGTGCTTGAGCATCATCACGTCAGCATGCAGAAGGCGGTCCGGGTGTCAGGGGTTGGCCAGTTCTTGCTATCCCCAGCTGTCCTCGTGCGCAACCTGGGGAGCTGGGTGCAGATGTGGCACACTGACCTCTTGCTCCGGAGCGGCGAGGAGGCAGTTTTCCCTACCCAGTTTTCCTCCGGGATGTTCCTTGACGAGCAGAGCTACACGGAACTCCTGCCTGATTCGGCAGATGGAAGGCATTGGCAGCGGTGCGAGGACGGCGCGTTCCACTTCACACTCGATCACGCAGAGTCCGGCTTTCCGTCAGCCACGCCGTTAAGGCGCGTCCGTTTTGCTGGCCCGCCGGGCAGCGTCATTGTTTGGCCGGGGGACAGAACTGTGCATCGGGGGCTTTGCCCGGTTGGGGAGGTGCCTGGTGGGGGTCGCGGCCTGCGCACCGCGGCCACGATGTCCGCAATTCTCTACGGCGCCATCAGCACGGAGGCTGGAGTCCCCGCCACGCACGACGCAATCCGCGCCGAGCCGCTGGGGACGTTGTCCCAGTATGGGATGCCATGGCACATGCAATGCCTTGCTTGCGGCGACGCAATACGGTTTGGAGGGAGCTACGGGAGCCTGCCTGAAGTATGGAGCTGCGATCTGTGCATGAAGGCGGATGAAGAGTGTGACCCGTTGCAGGGAACTAGCCTCCAGCAACCCGGTCTGGTGATGTGTGGCCCATGCTACGACTGGCGCAACCAGCATGCGGTTGGGGCGCCCCGAGTGGTGCACCCTTTGCACCTCTCCAGCCCATGTCCCAACTTCGAAAACATGGAAGGCTGGTCAAAGCTGCCACCCCGGAGGCGCGGCTGCACGCCACTCTCAAGATGTCCGACCTCGTCCTAGCCTGGGAAGTGCTGGAAGCCTTCGTTGGGAAGGAAGCGTGGGATGCGAGGCCGGAGGCTGAGAAGGAAGAGCTTGCCCGCATCACGTGGAGAGATGGTCAGAGAGTAGATCCTCCGCGTGTCCCTGCACGCGTGGGACCGCTGACATTCGATGGGTCCGCAGACACACAGCGGACGGACACCTGTCTTCTCTACCAGCGGATGGGTGGGCATTGCCCCGGACTGCGCAGTCTGGTCTTTGGAATCCTGAAGGCGTGCAGGGCCTCAAACCTAGCAACGGTTATGGATCGTGCGATCCCCACCAGGAACGTGGGGCACTTATTCCATTCATCTGGTGGTGCGGTGAAGGTGAATAACCAGCTGGCAGCCGTACTTGCCGACCGAGGCAGGTTGACCATGAAGTTCGCGCTGGGCGTGGCTGTGAAGCTCACGCACAACTTCAACGGCGAGTTCCCGAACTTCAGTGGGCGGGAAGATGCAAAAAAGGGGGGTCCCCAACGCAGTTTGCTGGTCCGCTGTGACTGCTCACAGCAGGATGGGGGTGACGAACCACGACCCGCGGTGGGGGATGGACGCTGGGAAGCGCGACCGACGGCCGCTTGCCAAAATGCTGAGGGGTCGCGATTGGCGCAGCCCGTGTGTACTCCCTGCATGGATCCCGATCGCACTGGCGCAGATGACGCAGCGACAGCTACCAGCCCCACTGGTACCGCAGAGGCGCAGCCGCGGGTGTGGCCCTCTCCCCAGACGCCAACGGCTACTGCGGACTCGGCCGCTGCGGACCCCATGGACACCCAGGCCGACCCCAACGCAGCGACACCTGCCAGCCCAGGTGTGTGCACCCTCGCTCAGTCTGCTGACGCTGTGCAGTTCAGACACCCTAGGTGTATTGCGCTTGAAATGAGGGGTACGTGGGTGATGGGATCGCACTGGCGCAGATGACGCAGCGACAGCTACCAGCCCCACTGGTACCGCAGAGGCGCAGCCGCGGGTGGGGCCCTCTCCCCAGTTGCCAACGGCTACTGCGGACTCGGCCGCTGCGGAACCCATGGACACCCAGGCCGACCCCAACGCAGCGACACCTGCCAGCCCAGGTGTGTGCACCCTCGCTCAGTCTGCTGACGCTGTGCAGTTCAGACACCCTAGGTGTATTGCGCTTGAAATGAGGGGTACGTGGGTGGTGGGATCGCTCTGGCGCAGATGACGCAGCGACAGCTACCAGCCCCACTGGTACCGCAGAGGCGCAGCCGCGGGTGGGGCCCTCTCACCAGACGCCAACGGCTACTGCGGACTCGGCCGCTGCGGAACCCATGGTCACCCAGGCCGACCGCAACGCGGTGACACCTACCAGCCCAGGTGTGGTGAGAATGGCTGAGGCAAGGGCGGTTGCCCCGACTGGTGTTCAGCGAGGACGGTTCTACGACGCCGACAACCATCATCTGCTCACCAGGGACGACAGAGGACATATCATCGACAGCGCCTTGGACTGCAGCTTCGGATCCGTTACTGAGCCAGGCGCGTGTCAGCCAGCACACCGGAGGCAGCTGGTGAAGGTGCAGGCAGCTCCTACAGACCGTTTAGTGATTATGGCGGATGTGCAGGCGTACCTGCGGACTGCGGGGCTACGAGCCGTAGACGTGGCAGGCGACGGCAACTGTTGGCTCCACTGCGTTGGCTGGCACCTGCCACAAGCGGAGGGTGCTAAGGTACTAGCGCAGGGTGGTAAAGTGCGTGTTCAAAACTGTCGGCAAGCCATACAAGCGTTCTACGAGATGCATCCGGAGTATTACAACTTTGACATGGCGGAAACCCTGGGCCAGCAAAATGCAAATGGAGATATGCATTATGTCTCCCTGTCCAATATCCTAGCGCAGAAACAGCGGTACGACGAACCCCAGTTCTGGCACATCATCGCCAACATGACGGGCCGCGTCATACAGATGTACATCAGCTGGCCGTTGGTTGACCTGAATTGGCCGCTTGCCTCGGCTCCAACTCCAGAGGAATTCCCGAACAACGCGCCCTTCGCCATGGAGTTCATCTGCCCCCACGAGGGTGTGGTGTTGACTAGCCGCGAACCTCTACGGCTGTGGAAGCTGTTGGAGCATCCCTTGTGCGCGGGGCATTACATGCGCATCCTGCCGGATAATGAATAGCGTGTTAGTAGGCGCATCAGGGGAAAGGGCGTGGCGCAGCCCCCTAGCAGTAACATTCAAACTTATTTTAATGCAGATTGCAAACAGCCCCATAGATACACTGCGATAAGAATGCACGCTAAGGGGTAGGCCGCACGCTATAGTACCGGTTGCTCAGGAGACCGCACGCAGTATCCATTTGTGCGCGAAGTCCGTGGAAGCTGGGAGTACGAATCCTGTGGTGTATTTCCTGCTTGCTGGAGGCTGCTCCGCTCCGCGCCGAATCAGGCGCGTGGCGCGTGCGGCGCTCTCCCCGGCGCCGTGTTATAGGCTGCTTCATCTGCGGTTGCGAATCAGCGGCCACAGGGTGAGCAGCGGCGCTGCGAGTGGTGGGTGGGCAGGGATGGGCGAGGGTGCGTGTATTTCCTGCCTGCTTCACCGCCTACCCAGTTGACAGTTGCAGGTACCAAGAGGGCATGCTTGCTTGTATCACATACGCTTGCGTAACGTTTGTCATGCGCATGTGCAGGGGGGACAGGCACGAAGACGAAGCGACCCCGTCTGGCCGACTGTGATACCCATGACGGCGGCTAAACGGCCAGCTCCGGTGGGGCTCCTGGAACAGTTCAACGACCTGGCGCCGAAGATACACGCCGGTATATGCCTTAAGTCGGGCATGCACGCTTCACCCGGCGGGGAAGGGTGGCTTCAGGGGAACTTCGACATTCTCCTTGAGAACGTGTTTAACAAGTGCGCGGCTTTCCAGCTGCTGCCTCCTCTGAGCCAGGAGCACACGGTGGCCAAGGGCAAATGCGGCCAGTGGATCAAGCAGAAGATGCGCAACAACAACAAGAAATTTCAAACGCAGTGTGTGTCCCCTGCGACCTGCCGGCAGGATGTCCTCGGCGAGGCAGAACTATGCACCGCATGTGCGCCAAAGGTAACGGCGAACATCACGGCCATGCTGCAGTTCGACAGGTTCATCGCCGGCAATCCGCAGTGTACGGGACTCAGGGTGACCACGCCCGAGGAATCCAACGTCCTCCGTGCGAGATTCCCTGGGCCGTGGCAGCAGGCTGTTGATGCCGTAGCAGGGGGTCCCCCGGGTGCATTTCACCCTGCGGTTGCGAATCAGCAGCCGCATACAGTGGCAGCTGCTGCTTGCGGCAGGGTGGCGACGCATGCACCGCAGGTAGCGGCGGATCCTGCTGGCGCAGGGGTGGCGGTGCATGCACCCCCGGGTGGAGTTCGCACTGCGGGTACGATTCAGCCACCGCAGGTAGCGGCGGATCCTGCTGCCGGCGGGGTGGCGGCGCATGCACCCCCGGGTGGAGTTCGCACTGCGGGTACGATCCAGCCACCGCAGGTAGCGGCGGATCCTGCTGCCGGCGGGGTGGCGGCGCATGCACCCCCGGGTGGAGTTCGCACTGCGGGTACGATCCAGCCATCCAACGTCCTCCGTGCGAGATTCCCTGGGCCGTGGCAGCAGGCTGTTGATGCCGTAGCAGGGGGTCCCCCGGGTGCATTTCACCCTGCGGTTGCGAATCAGCAGCCGCATACAGTGGCAGCTGCTGCTTGCGGCAGGGTGGCGACGCATGCACCGCAGGTAGCGGCGGATCCTGCTGGCGCCGGGGTGGCGGTGCATGCACCCCCGGGTGGAGTTCGCACTGCGGGTACGATGCAGGCACCGCAGGTAGCGGCGGATCCTGCTGGCGCCGGGGTGGCGGCGCATGCACCCCCGGGTGGAGTTCGCACTGCGGGTACGATTCAGCCACCGCAGGTAGCAGCGGACGTGCAGGACAATTTTCATGCGGACATCGGAGTCTGGGTGAAGTACTTGTCTGAGTGCCCGTGGGTGACGTACGACCCTGCAGCACGTATATTCAGCGATGATACCAACCACATGACACAGTCGCAACTTCCCGAGAGCCACGCGATATGGGTCGGCGAAGTATGTGACGCGCTGAACCTCCTGCGCCCGTTCTTGACGATGGTTCCGGTCCCCCCTGCGCAAGGACGTCGACCCCAGGGCGCACATACCACCCAGCCCCGCACCCAGGAGTCGCGCCCAGCCCAGGCGCCGGAGCAGCCAACACACCTCAAGATAAATCAGGCCGCAGCACCGGCCCCGGGGGCATTGCCCACACCGGAGGAGGCAGTGAGCCCATTACCCACTATCATGACAGAGGCGGCGTTCAGGTCCTCCCTGGACGAGCAGTCCGAGGAGGATGAGGAGGTGGTGGCTCCCCAGCAGGCTCAGGAGGTCAGGAGGAGTCCGAGGACCATTGTAACGTCGCCGCCATCCCTGGAAAAACAACGAGCCGGTAACATAGCCAGGAATATCGCTATGATGAGGGGTGTGATGGAGGCTAAGGGCGCTCTGTTCACCGTTGGTGACACAACACCGAAGGCAGCGTTGGCCTTGCTGCAAACCGTCACGGACGAGCGCCTTAAGGACCACCTCACCGCGCTGAAGGGAACGGGCAAAAAAGTGAGTCTGACGATGAAAGGGAGCTTGTTTACCCTTCAGCAACCAGCGACATTTGCGGGTTACGCAGCGCTTAGCAAGAAGTCCTTGGACGCGCTCAACACGCCACTAACAAATGAACTCAGGCGGCGTGTGAACAGCAACCCGGAGCTGCGAGCTCTCGTGCCAGTCGCCGCGCCAAAGAGCACTGCAGCTGAACCCCGGAAATCCAAACGTAACGAGGGACCGCCGGCTGCCGGCAGCAACAAGCGCAAGAAGCAGGCCTGCCCGGCTGATGCTCGGCAGGTTACTGTGTCAGGAGCAACAATGGCCGAGCTCCTGCCGATTTCGCGGAAGGGCGCGTTTGATCGCGCCGTCAGTGGCGGTGTAGAGTGGTTGGTGGCTGCTGGCAAAGCGGAGAAGCTCACGCAGTCCGCTGTCAAAATACTGTCGGGCCGTATGAAGACACAGCTCTGGGAGACGACCACGTACGGCGAGGAGTACTCAGTGGAGCATGCCTCCGGGACGTGGAGTGGAGCAATCGGCAAGACTGTCCATCGCATAACGGTGGAGGAGTGGTCTGAGGTGCACGATTACTACTGCACGGCGGTGGCCAGTGACAATGGCGCCAACCTGCAAGTCAAGTTGCCCGCGGTGCTCCTCGACTTCGCCATTTTTCATGCGGAGTTCGACGCGCACGCATTCAACTCGGCGATCATCCCGAAATTCGGCGAGTGCCGGGTCCCGGATGTGCACATCTGCGAGAAGGGACTGCTTTGGAGGACATCGACCGGGGAAGAAATGTGCATGTCCAACCTGCCGAAGTTGCTCAGCATGCGCGACACGGTCCCGCCGGGTTTACAAGTGGACGGAAATGCGGAGCCACGACCAGCCGGTGAGTGGGGCACGCCTCCCGCAGGCAGCTCGCATGCATGGGTTGTGACATGCCGATGCCTGCAATGAGCAACATGAGGATGAATGTCGAATCTTGCGCCGTGTGCACGCAGGTGTATCTGGTGACGCGTAGCTTGGATTGCAACGCTGGCGATACCCCAAGCTGCTGGCTGACCAGTGTTCCTGAACCAGAAGCTTGAAAGCAGGCGCATACGACTTGTACCGCAGGGGAAACGCGCAAGCGTGCAAGCCTCTGGCATGAAAGCTTAGGATGTCAACCACGAACACCAGCTTCCGATTAATGCAGATTGTAGGCTATGCGAAGTGAAAGACCGTATGTGGCTAGAACAGACAATTTTGAACTGTATTGTATCTTTGGAATAAATCAGTTTGTGTTCTCCGACGGAAACACGCGGTCACTAAGCACGCGTCACGCTGCACACGCCATGCACCGAGCGACCGCCGCGTATCGATCGGGCGCTCACGCGAGCAGCAACGATGCATCTAACGAGGTGTCTGCCTTCATGATGCAGGTGCTGTCGGTGCCCCCCCTCAACGGATGTGCTGCGTGCAGGTCGGTGACACGGAAGGGGTGATTTGCGGCAGGTATGCGCGGTGATGGCCGAACTGGATGACGCCGTCATCCTGCGTAAACTGCAAAGCCTGGATATTGGGCAAAGCATGACACCCAAAGTGTCACGGTTTGGTGTGGACATCGGATGGATCCCAAGGAAGGCCGGCGGCCGCCTCACGAAGACGCAAAAGGACGCAAAGCTCCGTCAGCTTGGTCAGCTTGCTGACAGATTGACAACTCTCGGGTGCATGATCGATAAGAGGATGCGGATAACAAGCTTCCGGGGACCGCCTGTGGGCCCCAGAGAGCTAGCAGGTGGGGGGGCGAGCCCGGTGGACGGCGCGCGAGGGAAACAGCGAGCCGGGGGGGAAGCCGTCACGTGCCAAACAACGCAGCTCCCAACCGCGTGGGATAACCGGCACGTGACCGACGCCCGCCTACTGGAGTTGGCGCAACGCGCTTACCGTGACATGAAGCGCCCAAGCATTCGCTCCCTCTTCACCCCCGACGACTTGTGCACGCTGGGCATACCTGATCAGGTAGGGCGCGCCGGAAAGGAGCACAAGGGAAGGATTGACGTGCTCATAGGCCGCATGCAATCTCTGGGAGTTCAGTTTGATCAAAGGCACCGGGTCATTGCCATCTCCGCTGGCCACCAGATGGAGGCGGCCCCAGTGTTTGCGGAAACAGCGGATGATGATTCTCAGCAGGCGAGGATACCCAACAAGAGAATGCGGTATACCCTGGTGGGAGGAGCCGGCGCAGATGGGAATGATACGAACCACGACCTGGCGGACGCACGGGCCGTGGGATATATGGGAATGTGCCATTGCGAGGAAGGGGGGTCGTCAGATGCCCCCACCCCAGCCGAAAATGCATACTGGGAGGAGGTGTTGGATTTGCCGGACATCCCGGAAGAAGACATCGTGGAGGAGACGGACGAAGGTGGTGATGCGGAGGCGGACCTCCTCTCCATCCCGGACTTTCTTTACGATGTACGCCCTGCCGCACCTTGCACACTGGCGGAACACTCGCTGCCCTGCTCGGACAGGACGTGGAAACGCCTGTGCGTCTTTCTGATACATCATGTAGTGCGTATTGTAGTATGTACGTCATGCAACATGCGCAGGGGCATGCAGCGCACGCAGAATATGCACAGAAACTAAGCCAGGAGGGGACGGCCACTCGCAGGAACTAGCTGCAAAGGCGGGCATGGAAATCGAGGTGGAAGAGGCGGCCGCCTTGCTGCTGGCTCATCACGCAGAGGTGACGGTGTACGCGCCGGTGCCGGCGAAAGAGGTGACGGTGGACCCTCCGGAGGCAGGGAAAGCGGTGACGGTAGACGCGCCGGAGCCAGCGAAAGTGGAGACATTGGACGCGCCAGAGTCGGCCGAACTCAGTCCCAAAAAGATGGATCCGCTTCTAACGCATGGGCTGGCGAGCCCCCACGGAGTGACGCTGCAGGAAGCTGTGTGGTATTTGCTGGACATGAAACGGCGGCAGCAGTGGACAGACGCGCACTTCAACACGTTCATGAAAATCTTGAAGATGCTGCTGGGTGGAGCAAACACCAATTTACCGGGGTCGCTCTGGCACATGCTACGCCTGATTGGTGCCGAGACCGTGTGGGACTACGCAGTGCATGTGTGTCCGAAGTATCACAGAACGTTTCCAGCAGAGACCAAGAAACCAGCGCAGGAGAAATGCGGGGTTCCCATCGCGTGGGATGCGGCGGGAGTGCCGGTCGGGTGGTGCGAGGAGGAGAGATACAGTGTGACACGTACGGCGCGGGGTGAGGTGTACCGCCCGCAGGAGTACTATTTCTACTTCCCGGTGAAACGGCTAGTCAGACGCTGGATGCGCAATGCGAAGTTTGCAAAGATGCGTGCTGATACGCAGGCGAGAGCGCCTACAAACGCATGCGTCATGACCAGCCCGCACGTGGCGCGGATCAACGAGCACAGCACGGTTGGGGGCCGGCTGCTGCAGGAAACAGAAAGCACGGATCCCATGAAACCTGGAATGGTTCGGGCTGGAATGGCTGTGGAATACGGTGAGGATGACGCACGGGCGAAGAAGCACGACAAACAGTGAGTCCAGCCGACACCCAGCACTCCTACTACAACCAAGCCCCCCCCCTCCCCTTGATGTATGTTGAATGAAATGGCTGACCTGAACAGCGCTATGGTGCAAACGATGCGTTGCACGTGAGGGTGGGGACACACCACCGGGCGTAATGGTGGGAATGTGGCGCGCACGGTGCAGGGGATGGTCCACGAGGTTCGGAGCGATGCGGAGCGCGGACCTGCACCCTCGGGTACACGCCGCCACAATCTGCAACTCGAACCGTTGCGATGTGCCTTGTTACTAGAATAAGGCTAACCAGTGTAACGCATGCAGGTGGTCCCCTGCTGCTGGTCTGCTTCTGCAGTGTAGGCGTATGCAAGGTGCACTGCGTCCCGCCTTGCGTGCCGTAGGTTGTACACCTGCTAGCGTGTCTGGCTGTGAAGGCTTCCCGGTGATTGAGGAAGGGAGGACTGACGGTGCATCCATGCGGGTGTTCGCAGGATCGGGTTAGGATGGAATTTACCGGGCTCGTAATTGTGGTTCCGGGCCCTAGGCAGCACTGGAAGAACAATGACGTGATCCAAGAGCGCCTCGTGAAGGAGCTCAAGGAGTTACGCGACGGGCACGCTGACGACAAAGGCACGCCGTTCCGAGTATACGATGGTTACTTTGGCAAGTGGCATGATAAGTTCAGTGTGTTTCTGGTGCTGTGCTACTGTGACACCGTTGCGCGGAACGATCTGGGAAGGTTCGCTCCGGTGGCTGCCAGACGCAACGATTACCTGAGCCTGTGGGAGGGCACCCCCGGACCAACTGGTGGGATGTATTGCCTAGGCTATGCCAAGCCTATCGCACAAAGCTATTTACCGGACGGGGAGACGGTTCATGCCTGGGACCCGTCGGTGCTATTAACCCAGGAGGATCACGAGGAACTAGTCAAGCTAACCCAGGAGGGCGCTGATCCCATGCGGACCGGGCGCTACGGTAAGGGTCCCCTGGAGGCCCTGGAATATTTCACCGCCATGTCGGCATACGTGCTGCCTTTCATGCACTGTATGACCTTCGGTGTCGTGAAGAGTACTGTGAAGATGTTCCGCCACAAGGTGCCCAACTGCGATGACACGTGCTACTTCAACGCCGCGCAGCTACAGCAGCTACAGAAGAACGGCAAAGGGCTGTGTGCCCCGCACGACATGCACCGTGAGTACCAGGACGTGGTGCAATATGCAGGTAGGTGTGCTGGCAGGCATGATTGCAGGAAAGCTGTTCTTCCCATGCATGCGAGATCTACGTGAATTGTGTGCATAGGCCCGCCCGTTGTATGGGTTGACCATTGATTGAATGAACGGTGCATGCATGCTGATGTCGCCCGAAACGCTTGGTTTGTTTGCAGGGAACTACACTATGGAGGACTGGCTCAACTTCATTTTGATATTCAGCCCGCTGGTATTCATGGACGTCCTGTGGAGTCTCAACCGAGAGTTGGACAGGGCTTGGTGGAAGCTGAGGGAGGCTGTGATATATTTCATCCGGCAGGTGTGCGCCGGCACAATCGAAGACCGCGCAGAGGCTCGCGCACAAGCGGAGCTGCGTATGAGGGAGTTCGCAGTCATTATTGAGAACGAGTGCCCTATGAACATGCTGACGCTGAATCTACGCCTAGCCGTGGTACACTTGTGCAAGCAAGAGGAGAAGGTAGGCGTTGTCAGCTCCAACATCGAGCTATGGGTGGAGCGCCTGTTGGGGGAGGCGAAGGGGGTGGTGCCGGAGCCGGTGGGGGGGAAGGCCATCGATTCATGCATCGGTAACGCCTACTTGCTGAAAGACCGTGTAGATGACATGGCCCACTTGTACCCCGGGATCCGGTTCCTTCCAGACTATGTCGCGCACTCGGTGAAAGAGGACGGCCCGGGTTTCCGCGATGACCCGGGGCTCGCGTGTCACTTCATGGATGTCGGTCATCACATCATCCGCGGTGGCGTGGCTGTATCCGCGCTAAGCGCCGATGCGGAAGGAAGGCTGCTGCCGGGCCTGGCGGCTTCCTTGCGTGCCATGCACGGTGAGCGATACGAGCTAGAACGGGACGCCTTGGACGTCCTATGTTTTCCACGAATGCGGCACGGCGACGAGGACTTCACGTCCACGATGTACACCAGGGCAGTAACCAGAATCTCCTACAACGTAGCCTTAGCATCCTCTGAAGCCGATGCATTTGAATACGGCCGCGTGGAAGCTTACTATCTGATCTGGGACCCGGCCACACATTGCGCTGTGTGCCGTCTAGCCATGGTGACGGCATACCCGACTATCAAAAACGCGCGCATGAACAGCCGTGCCGTCTTTGTCTTGAACGAGGATGCCAAACATACCCTGCTGATGCCGGCGTCACGCCTTGAGACCAAGTGTATCTGCCACCGTCCTCCGGGATTTAAAATCCCCCTCCACGTCATCTACCTTTGGCCAGGAATGAAATCTGCACGATGCTCAAGACCTTAGCAACGGCAAGCTAGAAACCAGCAGCATGCGTCCTTCCTTCCTCTCTCCTTATTGCTTCTAGTGTGACCTTACTTGCAAAGCCCAGGACGGGGCTGGGACTTGCAAAGCCACATACTTACCTACCTAGCATATCTGGTAACAGTTATGTAACATTCCATGCCTGATTGCCACGTGCACTAATCTTGCACACGTGTCCGTATCACAGTGCATCCTGCCTGCCACGTGTCCACCCGTGGTCATACCGTGGTAAATTTACCGGTCATATGTGGTAATTTTACCATTGGGGGTCAATTTACCGGTCATATGTGGTAATTTTACCATTGGGGGCCAATTTACCGGTCATAGGGGGGTACCATGGTAAATTATATAAAGCAATGGTAAACAATAATATATAATTACCGCGCTATAAGTAAATGTGGTAAAATCGTGGTAACAAAAACGCCCACTGACCAATAGGAAATTACCCACGGGATTTATATCGCCACTATTAGTATAATGGTGGTAAAACACCAATTTACCACATTTTACCACCAGTTTACCACATTTTACCACCAGTTTACCGCGTTTATTTCTCAGTGTGATGGTGTAGTACCGTCGAAATTCAATATTTCCATCATAATTAGGATATGAAAATTGCATTCTAGAACCTCTAGCGGCAGTTCAAACCGTTCAAAAAATCCCCCAAAAATCCCAGGGAGACTTTGAAGTCATATTAAAGTACTAAAGTGCTCACCAAAGCAAAGATCTAGCCTCAAAGCTTAAAATGGACCAAGACTTGCGCCCAAAATGCGAAATTATCCCCATACTTAAGGAATGTGTATATCTCACCCATGTTACCGCGTTCGTGTGATGTGTCCAATATACACTATCCAAGTCGCATTTCGACCCGAATATGATTAATATACATGCATACCTTGAGATATATCACGTCTATGGTGGAAAAGGATCGACATACGATTGACCAAAAAAATATGGAAGAGACACCCCGGTTTTGAAGCTTTTTAAAAACGTAGCCGTTCAAAATTTGGTTGGGGCATGCTATAAATGCATTAGCTAGGAGTATATATGATGGATTCTCGTCAAACCACGCACCACACTACTTAATATAGGTCCCATGTGGAAAGTATTCCTTGGTGTTGACTTGCTTGTAGAAAGCTCGTGGGGCGCCCAAATAAATTATTGAAAAAGTGATCCTTGTGGGAGGATCTAGAGCGTTCTAGGTCCTCCCACAAGGATCTCGGGATAGTAGCCACAGTTGACCACCTTGTCTGAAGTGAATCCAGGGACACCCCTGGTGTACTGGCCTAACTGAAAGGCAAGTGTGCGACCTGGGAGCTAATTAGCGGCGTCATCTGCCTGGGCTTACCAACTAGCAGCGGATCAGCAGTGAGTTGTCACCTTATGAGTGGACTTTCACCTTACGGTTTCTCTGGCAGTTCTACCTTGTCTGACGGTTAATCCAGGGACACCCCTGGTGTACTGGCCTAAACCTGAAGCAGGAGCGAGCTTGTCAGAGGGATAGCAGCGACATCAGCCCTGAAGGTGACAAGTGAGTGGTTTTTATACACACTATTCACTGGTTTGGCAGAGGTGACTGGTGGATTCAGACCTGATTGAGTACTGACCCAGCCTGGAGTGCTGTTGACCACCTGGGGATTCTCTGGTTCTTTATCATGATGTGTATGAGAATTCTTTTATCTCTTCTACAGTACTTGGCAGCCGGTGAGGCCCTCATATCACCAGTTACCTTCTGAATGAGCAGTGGTGCTGCGAATCCAGGGGTGCTCAGCACACTGGCTTAGCTCTCAACTCTGTGTGGCAACTTTCTCTCTTGCTTACTGGACTGGGGGTGGACTTCCATGCCAACTCCCGTGCCCTTAATTAGCAGTGGTGCTGTGAATCCAGGGGTGCTCAGCACACTGGCTTAGCTCACACCACTGCGTATTCGTGCTATTTCTGGTGCCTTGTTGGAAGAAGTGCTGTCTTTATAGGCTCGGTGCTCTTGATGGACGTTGGCTTAGCTAATCCAGGGGTGCTCAGCACACTGGCCCAGCTCTAAGCCCTTCTTGCACGAGTATTCTGCATCTGCTCTTGATCCGGAGTGTTGAGACATATTGCTGGACCTGTGGACTTGCGCTGGCTGCACGCGTTTCGTCCCCCTGCTTTTCCAGAACGGTGTGAATCCAGGGGCACTCAGTGCACTGGCCTAAACCAGCCTGGATTAAGCCCTTATTCTACATCTGCTGTTGATTCAGAGCTTTGGGACATATTGCTGGACCTTTGGGCTCGTGCTGGCTGCACGCGTTTCGTCCTCCTGCTGGTTCAGAACGGTGTGAATCCAGGGGCACTCAGTGCACTGGCCTAAACCAGTCTGAATTAAGCCTGCATCCTGTTGGTAAATAAGCTCTGCGCCAAAGAAGGACACGCTTCCCTAGCCCCACTTGCTGAGCATTGACGTAGCACTTGATCACGGAGAGCGAGGCGGAGCTGAGCGCTGCCACTGTCCAGTCCAGACAGCGTGAGGCACGGCGACTGGCACGGGAGAGAAGCGGTCAGCAGCTTGACATTGGCTATATGAGCACAGAAGGGTCGGGTCCAGAATCCAGCCCCTCTACACCAACATCAGTAGCAGCAGCAAGGGCAGTAGCAGCAGCAAGAGCAGCAGCAGCAGCAGCCAATCAGTTCCTCTTTGCGTTTGACGACGTAGACGAGATGGATTATCATGACAGGGACAGTCACACACTTGACAAGGTTGATGACAAGCTTAGTTACACTGGTGGCAAGAGTGAGGACAGGGCGCTTTTCATCAGGCGTTTCGTTGAAATGGTGGCAAAGGTACAGCGGGCTCACGAGGCTAAGATACGCAGGCATACGAGGTCAGCGGCTTTTCACTCGCTCAATACACTGGCAAAGAAGGCCTTCATTGAGTCCAAACCAGACTACAGATCGCTGTGGGACCTCTTGCCTTCACTCCTAGCAGGAGATGATTATGCCACCTCAGTCGCCTATGACTGGTGGTGCGCTTCATACATGAAGAATGGCCTTATGGCAGCCTCTCATGCGTGTCATGTCTTGAAGGACCTCACTACGAGGGACTCTTACCAGGGCTCAGTGCGCTGCGCACAACCTCCTTTCCACGAGCTGGCGCCAGGGGCAACATGGGCAGTCTGCAAGAAGTTCGAGGATGGTGATGCTGAGGGTGAGCTGTCTGACGAGTGGGAGGTGGAAGCAACTTCCACCAAGGGTCTCATAGGGCCGGATGGCACGGAGGACTCTCACTATTTTTGGGCCTTGAGGGCGTTCATTGCAGAGCTCGAGGCCAAGTTCCTGATGAAGGGCACCAAGGAGAAGGAGGACCTGTTGGTCGCCAAGTCGCAGACCGCCGAGCAGGATGGCCTCGCTTATGTGAAAAGCTGTCGACGCAGGGAAGCGGCGCTCAACGCTGGCAAGTCAGTGGGGGACTCCATCGTCAGACAGGACGTTGAGGAGTGCATCAAGGGTCTCCGCATCAAGGAATACCGAGACCGCGTATCGGAGCAGCTGCGAGTCAGCCATCCTGCACCCAGCAGGGTCTACACCTGGGAGGACCTGGAGGTCATCGTGGAGGTGCAGGATAAGTTGAAGAACGATGCAGAAGCATGGGCCCTGACGCTCCAGCAGGAACTCGTCCGCAGACTGACCTGCGTGTATTCCTGTTACGAAGCCAGGATGCTGGGGCTAGACCTCTCTGAGTTGGTGTCCTCCATGAGGCGTTCTGGCTCCTCCCACAAGACTGGGGACAAACGCAGGGATCCCAAAAAGAAGGAGCCAGCGCAGTCTGGTGGTGATGGCGCTCGGAGGCCTACGAGGGAGGCGAACAATGCGGAGAGGCAGAAGCCCACTTATGGCAAGGTGCCACCACCTGACGCCTCGAAGCAGTTCGAATGCGAGTACTGCTTCACGAAGTTGCCCCATTGGCCAGAGCGCTGCTATACTGGGTGTCGGGAGGCCAAGGTACCCCACAACTTCCACAAGGATCGCCAGAACTCGAAGTGGCCAAATGAGGTCAAGAATGCTCAGATGCGCGCCTACAACATCGCCCACCGCTTCGAGAACCACAAGATGAGGATCACCACGAAGGAGTGGCTCAAGCTGCCGGAGTCCAAGCAGAAGCCGCAGCAGCCGCAGCAGGTGGCAGCCATCGCTGAGGTGAAGGAGAACCTCGCCGCAGAATTGACAGGTCTACAGCCAGGAGTGCCGGCCAAGGGTGGCAAGGGCGTTGAGGCGCAAGCTCAGTCAGAGGATGGCGATGACGTGCCCGAGTACGACTCCAACTTCAACCAGCAGGCGGAGTACGAGGAGGACAATCATGACTACCTCATGGGGGAGGAACTGGGGGACAGTGACGGTGCTGGTGCCAGCCATGCGCCAGAGTTCCAGGCCAGGGCTGCAGTTGCCCTGGGAAGCACTCAGAAGATGCAGAGCTTCAAGGTCAAGACGCCTGAAGAGTTCGACAAAGCTGCTCAGGCACCCAGGGCCATCCCGCCGAACATCCTCAGCAGGAAGTTCCACCTGCTGGCGTCCAACCTCCGCAGCTCCATGCGAGCTTGCTCACAGATTGCAGCAATCTTGATATCCCAGCACGCCATTGACATCCCGAAGGACATTGAGAACCTCCTGGCCCTGGAGGAGCTCATGAGCAATGAGCAGAAGAACGCAGCTGAGCAGCCCACCGAAGTCAATGAACACGAGCTCGAGGACGTGCACGCTACGGTGGCGCAAGGGGTTGAAGTGGAAGCCGAGAGCGCAGGACGCCAGAGGGACGAGGAGTTGCCGCTGGATGAGATGCCCGACGGCGTGGTCGACAGTGTCACCGCCCGATGTGCAGCCGCTGCTTGTGTGAGTGATCTGGGGGTGGTCGACTTCAGTGACCATGGACATGTCCGGGCCGGCACCATCAAGACCCGTGCCTACGACTCCTTGAGAGAAAAGATGAGGCAGCACCTGACCGACGAGCAGGCGCTGCTGATGACACAGGTTCAGCCCATCTGCAAGTTGCAGAATGCCACTCTATATGAGGGCCTGGCGCTGGTTTCATCTGATGGCGAGCTCATGCTTTATCGGGCGATCCTCGTGGACACCGGCGCCAACTGTAACATCATCTCCATCGCGGTCGTGAGGCGACTGGGCCTTACGGTGTATGAGGCCAGCACCGGTGCCAAGGTCACCAGGTGTGACAAACAGCCCCACGAAGTTCACGCATTATTGCCATGTGGACGTCATACTGGCTGCAGGCACACCGCACATGACGCTTCACCGGCTTTACGCCTTCGTGACCTTCGAGCCCGAGAACTCTTGGGACCTGCTGATAGGTACTGGGCCGCTGAAGAACTCCTTGATGATTGACATCAAGCTTGGGAGTGGTGTGGCCGTGTCACATGCGCCGACGATTCTGGGCATGGATACTCAGGTGGTGCTTCCGTTGGTAGACATGACACCACCCAGGCGTCCCGACCTGCCCAGGCGGGTGGACCCGCCGGTGTGTTTGATGTCGGAGATCTTTGGACAAGGAGTGGAGTGCGAATGGTTAAAGCACCCACCTCCGAGCGTGAGGGGGGAGAGGTTCGCTGCTTCTGGCCATCGTCCCGAGCACATTGACGACGTCGTGGTATCACCGTTGACGTCACCAGCGCCTTCGGTGAGAGAGCCTGGTGAACTCCCACGGCCTTGCGTCAGCACGCACGCAGAGCTGCTGGCGCAGAATCGCCATTATTGGACAACCCCGATGAACAGTCGCCGAAGGAGTGCCCTGGCGCCACTGGCAACTGCCGTGCAGACAGCATCAGAGGGCGTGCTCGCACAGTTTTACGATGAGCCGAGCCCTTGGAAGGGTGGGCGCGCAAGATGGTTCGCTGAGGACCAGGTCACCGAGATTCGTCCGCCTCTCGACTACAACTGGGCGGATCAGAGACTGTGTCTGGACCGGAGCCGCATCGCGCGTCTCTGCCGCATCCTCCAGCGCCCAGCCCGGGACATGCCGACTCGACCTTCCCGAGAACATGTCTGCGTGGAGTTCACCCGGTGTCACGAGCAGCAGTGGGTGACAGTAGACCAGCTGATGTTCCCTAACTGGCTGCACGTGGATCAGAAGCTGCAGCATGACGAGGAGACGGACCGCTGGATACTCGGCGGCAGCTACATGACGCACGTACCGTCCTCTGCCAGCAAGCACAACGTCGTCATGCCTAGGCCGAGAGGCATTTCAAGGCTCGACTTCACCCCGATCCAGAAGCTGCAGGACAAGGTCCAGACATTGCTCAAGTACCCCAGTGGTGAGGTCACTGGGACTCTCATGTGGGATCTGAAGGAGAACGCCTTCTGTGTCCAGCCGGACACAGCCACGCAGTACCTCGACTTGATGGGCTGTACGTTGGAGCACGCGTTCGTGTGCAATGGCGAGGAGTTGCTGCAGGAGCTCCAACTCCCTCACTGGTACGAAAGCACTGGTCTCTGGCAGTACCAGTTGCTCAGGTATCTCTGCCCAGTGGACGTGGAGTCCCTCTCGAAAGGCATATTCCAGCAGTATGTTCGACACGGCCGAGAAGGACCACCCTTGGAGCTCGTCTCTCTGGATTCCAACGCCAAGTACTACCCGGTGGAAGATGGTCTTGGTGGGCACGGTAGAGTGTTCTCCGAGAATGCAGCCGCCCAGGAGTACATACAATTGGGAGAGATGAGAAGGATGCTCAAGTCGGTCAACACCGAGCAGCAGGGATACAATGCGATTGACGCAGGTGCAAAACGCAGGCCACCGCCACCCGGCAACATGGTTAACACCAGGCTCACAAAGCGAGCCCTGACGCAGCCACCTGCGCCTACTGCTGGGGCGGGGCCGTCTCAGGCCGCCGCTGGACCGTCTCAGGCCGCCGCTGGGCCGTCTCAGGCCGCCGCTGGGCCGTCTCGTGCCAGGTCCGCCAGCAGGCCCGCGCTGACGCGAACGAGGTCGCCGCCGCGCAGAGGCTACTCAACGACGCCATCGCCACCATCCCACGACGGTGGTCTCGCGGGCAATTCCCGTGCGTTGTCACCTTCACTCATTTGCGCCACAGCGGCTGGACCCTTGAGTCCTGCTGGCTCTCCTCGTGGAGGGTCATCGCCTGCTCTGACTAACATTGGCTCGTGGGCGAACTCAATCCATGTCCCGCGTGGGTCTCGACCACGTTCCCCGCGAGACGTATCCTCTGCACCTCCGGGTCCACCACGGGCGCAGCGTCTGTCTCCGTCCCCCGCGAGGACGCCTCCATCTCCATCGGGGTCAGATTGGGATGCCGTGCAGCAAGCCACACGCTTATCCGACACCTCAGTGCACAAGTTTCTGTCCGTGGAGGAGGTGAGGGCCTTGAGGGATCTCCGCAACCTCACCGTCTTCATGGTGAAGTTTGGCGTGACATTCGTAGATCGCTTTCAAGGCCGCCATATCGTGTATGAGCTTGGCGTGTGCAACAGTGAACGAGGTCTCCGACTTCGGAAGCATCCAGGTATCTCCGGCAAGGTCGCCAGGAAGCACGACAAGACCATTCATTGCGGGAACCAGGGCTGGCGCCTCCCTCTTGGGGGGCAGACGACGTCTTCCAACCTGCTGGAGGCGATCACGTTGGCCTATGCCGATCTGTCAAACTTTGGTTCGGGGCAGAAGCACGAGGGAGGCCATGCGAGGAACATCGAGAGGTCACTATGCTCCTACGTGGGGCTGGAGTCAATGCACGTGCTTCGCTGCATGGAGCACCCGAATGCCAAGCCGGTCCATTACATTTTCATGGAGGATCAGCGGTGTTTGTCTTGGCGCGCTCATTTCACGAACGATTACCTCATGCGAGACGACCGGAAGTTCACGCACTTGGAGTGGGGAACCAAGGTCACGGCCGCGCCGTGGGTGCCGCCGGCGCTGGAATCCCTTGAGGCACGTCGTCTCCCACCGGATGAGCCGCCCGCCCTTCAGGCTCGAGTGGCCGAGAGGCCTGAGCACATGAACGAGGTGCGGACGAGGAATGTGTACGAGGTCCGCGACCCCCCTGCGTCTCAGCAGCGCCACCCTTCTGGCGGTGCGGCTGAACGTCGACAGGGCGCACGCAGTGTTGCACGCGCATCTGCTCCTTCCGCTGGGCGCCATGGGGCTTCATCCCATGTCGTTTCCGCGCCGAGAGCGTCCCGGATTCCGGCCGGCCTCACCTTGCAGTGCCCGCCTTCTCCGGCGCGTTCAGTGTGCACAGATGAGACGCATGAGTTCGAGCACCACACACAGCAACGACGAGAGACGCAGAGGCAGCAGCCGCGTTTTCAACAGGGCTCCCCGGGCACAGCGGGCGGGCAGCCCTGACGCACGATCGACGCTGTGGCCGTGGGCTGCCAGCACGGGCAGTCCGCATGAGGCCAGGTGTGCTGCGGGCGTTCATCTCGCTTGCAAGCAGTGCAGTGGTTTGGTGGTGGCTGGGGCGAGGTCCCATTCCTATGGTCGCCGTTTGGGCGACATTTGAGACAATGACGTGGTATCTGTCATGGTGCCCTTTTCAGATCTGGTGGGAGCGCTGCGTTGCGTCGCTTTCACACCAACTGCCGTTGTGGTGGTCGGTTGCTCGACGTTATCCTCGTCGTGCACGCTATGACATTTGGGTCCTGTGGGCCCTCGCGTATGTCTGGTACGCATACGTTGGGCTCCTTATCGTACGCACCACAGGCATCTATGCTGGCGTACACCGTGTTCGTACCGAAGGTTGGATGGTGGTGCCCCTCCGAGGGGTGGTCATTTCCTTGGCATGCTGGTCACAGTGTGCCGCGGCGCTCCTCCTCGTGGTCCTCGCCTGGCTTTGGGTCTGCGTCGATGTTTACGCTGACGACAGAGCGCGCCAGACTTCTCGTGTCGTGGGCATCCCTCTGTGCGCGCATGACGTTCGAGGTGGCCGGGGGTGGACTGTTCCGTCCTTACAATGGTCCCAAGTCTTCTTACTGGGCCGCGTGCGCCTGCCCGCTTTGCCGGCCAGGTTGAACAAGCCTCGCTTTGCGTCGCGTTGGGCACAGCTTCGGCGTAATCTTCAACTTCATCGTTACTTACCTCGTGGTTGTCCTTGCGCTGGTGATATCCACTGCTGCTGGTGGGAGTTCTCGCTTGGCGCTCGGGGGGTGGAGATTAGTGGCGTGCTTCTTCGCCTCGAACTCGCCGGCAGCCGCAGTGCGGTTCAACAGAATTTTGCGATTTTTTCTGCTTTTGTGCGGAATCCTGTGGGTTGCTGGCGCATTGACGGAGAACATGCCTGCGCATGGCGTCACGTCACCCACGCGGAGTGCCTGGAGTGCGTCACCCTGCACTTCTTGGGAGGCTCAGCAATCGTCGAGGCAATGGGAGCCGGGTTGGCAGGCCAATGTCGCGGAGCAGGATGAGGTCTTGCCGTATACCGTGCTGGACGAGCTTCAACCTCTGGGTGACACCACTGTGACCAAAGACGAGGCAGCGTGGCTCGACACTGAGCTCAATGCCACGTTTGGAGGGCATCCTGACTTCAAGGAGGAGCACTGGGAAGAAATGCGAGCTGTCCTTCGCAGATGCAAGGGCACTTTCGCCAACAGCCCTCACGACCTGACAGGCTACAAGGGCAAGGCAGAGCACAACACGTTCTCCATCCCTTTTGTGGACGAGTCCAAGGCTGCTTACCAGAGACCTAGGAAGTACAGCCCGGGCGAACAAGAGATCATTGACATCCACTGCAAGGAATTGCTGGAGTATGGCTTCATTGAGCCTGCAGCCAAGCATTGCAGACATGCGAGCAACGTCGTCGTGGCTGGTAAGAAGGATCATGAGACTGGCCTGTGGACCCAGACGCGCTTCTGCGTGGACCTTAGGGGCGTCAATCGACACTCCCTCAAGGATAACACTCTGCCACATCGACCAGAGGAGCTCTACCAGAAGGTGGCGAAGGCCAAGTTCAAGACCACGCTGGATGCCACCAAAGCCTTCCATCAGATTCCCATGGCTACGGAAGAGGACAGGAGCAAAACGGCATTCTGGTGGAAGAACCAGTTGTACCAGTACACTTCGATGCCCTTTGGGGCTGCTGGAGCAACATCTGCGTTTGTGAGAATCATGGACTACGAGTTACGTCACCTGCAGCACTGCACCGTGGCGTACGTTGATGACGTAGTGGTCTACACTGACTCCACGCCTGAGCAACATCTGAAGGACGTCGAGGACGTGTTGCGCACATTGGGGGACGCTGGCATAAGATTGCACGCAGGCAAGAGCACCTTTGGTGCAGCCACGGTGGACTTTCTGGGTTACCGCATTGGGCATAACTCCATTGGCGCGCAGGAAGCGAAGTGCAAGGCCATCCAGGAGCTTCCGAGGCCGCAGGACAAGACGGGGCTTCGTTCCATCTTGGGCATGATGAATTACTATAAGGGCTTAGTGGGTGAGCCAGGAGGACCGAACTACTCTGAGATGGCTCGCCCTCTCAACGACCTGCTCAAGAAAGAGATTCCCGATATCAAGGGAGCTTGGGGGAAGGATCAAGACCAAGCGCTCCAGGAGCTGAAGGACGCGCTCTGCTCTGGGAGATGTCTGAGGCCTATCGATTACGACAGACCCCTCATATTGTACACCGATTGGAGCACCTATGGCATTGGCGCAGTGCTGGGCCAGAAGGATGACGATGGGAAAGAGTACATTTGCATGGCAATCAGTCGATCCCTGAGCAAGACAGAGAGGCAGTGCGCCAGCTTCAAGGGCGAGATGCTTGCAGTGGTGTGGGCAGTGCGCACGTTGAGACAGTACCTGCATGGCGTACACTTCACGCTGGTAACTGACCACTCACCGCTCACCACCTTGATGGAGAAGGCTGATCTTCAGGGTCAGCACCTGCGCTGGGCAATCAGCTTGCAGGAGTTCGACTTCACGGTGCAGTATCGCCCAGGAGCTAAGAACAGCAACGCTGACGTGCCGTCTCGATACCCGTTACCGTCCACGACGGACGAGACTGGGGCAAGGCATGAAAGAGAAAAGGTGACTGCGCTTCACGCAGGCGTGGGGGAAGTTCGCACGAAGGATTTCTGCGACCACCTGTGCTTCATGCTGGCTGGGGATGTTTCCCCAGGGGAAGAGGCCACGCCAGAGGTGCAGGTTGCCAACTACTGCAAGAGGGCTGCCGTGGAGCAGCTGGGCACGGGACCAGTGCATCGTTTATTCGATTTGCATCACCAGGAGGAATTGGAGTGCAATCATGGGGACATGTTCGACACTGACCTACCCGAATTGGTGACCGACTCTGGAAGGCTAGCAAGGGCAGCTTGGAAAGCGCTGAACCTGGTGCGACCTACACGAGGCACGCATGGCGAAGGAAGCCCCGCTGTATACAGCAATGAGTACTTCGAAGGCGAACGCATCTTGAAGCCTGAGAAGGTGGACACCAGGGTGTTGAGCAAGCGGTTCTTCTCGCAAGCTCGAGAGGAAGGCGTGGTGTGCTATGAGCCATGGGAAAAATATTTAATTTAGATTATTTCTTGCTGATTTTAGATTAACTCTTTTTCATGTTGATTTTAGATTAAGTTTTCTTGATGTCATCCGGCTATGACCGGTGGTCCTTTTCACGACTCGTGTTCAAATAATGTGCACACAGGTCAAACGCTCTAGTTCCCGCTGGTGCCACCTCCCGCTGCTGCCTCCAAAAAGCTTTAAGAAGGTTTGTCTCGCTTGTGATAATGGTGGGCGCCGTTGTAATAGACACTCACGGCGTGTCCTGCTTGAAAAAAAGGCCCCTGTACTTCTTCTAGATCCTAAACCCTTTGACTTGCCTTTTACCGCTGCACGCGACCGGCAAGCATCTTTGAAACTTCCGAGTTTCAAAGATGCGTTTTGTATTTTGGGTGCACCCTAATTTTACAAAACGGCCATTTATTCCATGGAATATTTCATATGGGTTAACACGCATAAGCACGAAGGCATCGGCCACGCATCTTTGAAACTAACGAGTTTCAAAGATGCGTTTTTTGTCATTTGGGTGCGCATACCCAAATAACAAATCAGCCGAGCGCTTCCCGTTGGCGTGGGGTATCCAACGCTTGAATGTTGAATATTCATTGTAATATGAGTTAGCAAGCGAGGTTGCAAAGGCATCGGGACAGAATCTACGAAACTGTCCTATGCCTTTGCCTTTGGGTTTGGGTTCGAAGGTGACACCCAAACCCAAAGATGCCAAACAGCCGAGGGCTTCCCGTGCGTCCTAGAGCACGAAACTTGGCACGAATACTGCCAAGATACATATATTTAAGTTACCAGAAGCTCAAGGCTTCAAGTTACTTTTGCGCGAAACGCGCAATCTTATTTCTAAGGCAGATGTTTGGGTTTGGGTTCGAACGTGGCACCCAAACCCAAAGATGCCAAACAGCCGAGGGCTTCCCGTGCGTCCTAACGCACGAAACTTGGCGCGAATACTACCATGGTACATATATTTAAGTTACCAGAAGCTCAAGGCTTCAAGTTACTTGTGCGCGAAACGCGCAGTTTATTTCTAAGGCAGATGTTTTGGGTTTAGGTTCGAACGTGACACCCAAACCCAAAGATGCCAAACAGCCGAGGGCTTCCCATGCGTCCTAGAGCACGAAACTTGGCACACATACTGCCAAGATACATATCTTTGAGTTACTTGAAGCTCAAGGCTTCAAGTTACTTGTGCGCGAAACGCGCAATTTATTTCTAAGGCGGATGTTTTGGGTTTGGGTTCGAACGTGACACCCAAACCCAAAGATGCCAAACAGCCGAGGGCTTCCCGTGCGTCCTAGAGCACGAAACTTGGCACACATACTGCCAAGATACATATCTTTCAGTAGCTTGAAGCTCAAGGCTTCAAGTTACTTACTTGTTTTCAAGCAGAACACGCCGTGAGTGTCTATTGTGGCAAAGATGGCAAATAATAAAAGTCATTATGCGGAAAGAGTCGTTATTCACGGCCGTGACTTTTAGATTCACGGCCGTGAATCTTTCCGAATGGAACCAAAAACCGTCCGATTTTAATCGGACGGTTTTTGGTTCCATTCGGACATATGGACATCACGGCAAGACAACTCTTCAGTGTAATATTTCGCATGGCATGGCGATAGCTCAACAGGTACAGTACAGCGTCATGGATGCATGCACCGGTAATAGCCGGATGACATCAAAAAAACTTAATCTAAAATCAACATGAAAAATGGGTTAATCTAAAATCAGAGAGAAATAATCTAAATTAAATTGCCTACCTGAGCCATGTGGAGGCCTTTGTGCTGGTCTGGAGATGTTGCTCCGCAGTGGCATGAAGGTGGATCGATACCTGTATCAAGACATATCACCGAGCAGTCAGACAGTGGCCAGAGCCAGGTGTACGGCGCTGCTGCGGCGATATCCTGACCTCATCTCGCTCAGTGCAGTAGAATTTGGGGCCTTACCCCAAGATCTGCGCGACACGACGAGCGCCGATTTCATACGGGCAGGAGCTCTTCAAGGACGTCAGTGGGTCATGGTGTGTGGGTTTCCATGCCAGGATCTCTCCCCTGCTGGAACGCTTACAGGCCTGGATGGCAGGCACAGCAAATTATTTTATGAAGTGGTTCGGCTTCTGTCCACGCTGCAGCAGCTACAGCAGCAGAGGAGGCCCCCAGGACAGTGTCGCTGTCAAGGCCTAATTGACCGGTCCTGGACCTATCGGACCCCCCAAATCGTGCCTCGGACCTATTGGGGACCTGTTGCGCGTTTCCGATCGGACCTGTGAGCAGAATTGGCGATTCTGGCCCTGAGCGTGTGGACCTATGCGGGACCTATCCATAATCTGCCACCATTGTACCGGTCCCAGACTGCCGCGTGGACATATGGGGGACTTATCCCATAATACAACTATTCGTGAGCATCCAAGATCAATATGCATCCGTCCGTTTCTCCTATTCGTCGATATGATA
Organism: Cymbomonas tetramitiformis; assembly: GCA_001247695.2. Lineage (NCBI taxonomy): Eukaryota > Viridiplantae > Chlorophyta > Pyramimonadophyceae > Pyramimonadales > Pyramimonadaceae > Cymbomonas > Cymbomonas tetramitiformis. The sequence continues at coordinate 27,082 of LGRX02033365.1, forward strand.
TATGTGGATTTGCAGACGGTTTCGTTTCGAGGTTTCTTCCCGGGACACTTCACAAAACACACTCGACTTTACTATGCGGCATTCAGCACATCAGATATTTCTCTTGGTTTTATTTGTCTTTTTAGTTATTATACAATCATGTTTATGGGTAATGGTACATTAATTTATGTGTGTATTGATTTTGCACTTTATCTCCCATAGAGTATTATGCGCATTACTTTGAATTTAATAATTTTGACGATAATGCCGAAATCTTCGACCTATGTGAATTCGACCTACCCGATACTGTATAAGACTTGAATCCGGCCATATATGTGTGTTAAATTCAGCTCTCTCTCTCTCTCTCTCTATGTGTGTGTGTGTGTTAATTCCAGCCATATATCGATCTCGATATATGAGATGAATTCAGCCTCGTTCCGATGTTCGACTGAATTTTTGGTTGGACCGTGTGGACCGCTCGCGGACCTATCGACGTTTCATCACGGACCGTGCGGACCGCTCACGGACCCACGAAATGTTTAAAACGGGACCTATGTCCGATAACTCATGACAGCGACACTGCCCCAGGATACATCCTGGAGAACGTGTCCCCATTGTCGCACAGACCAGGGACCAAGATCAGGGACGAGGTATTCCCGTACATTGCCAGCGTCATTGGCCGACCAGTGTCCTTTGACGCAGCACAAGCAGGCGCTTACGCACATCGATTGCGAGCGTATTGGAGCAACCTGTTCCAGATCCACCAGTTTCGCTCCGTGATGAGCAAGGTGGCGAGACCAGAAGGACGAGTCGTATCGTCAATCCTGTGCAAGGGCTGGCAGCCCAGACCAGTGATAAGAACAGACCGCGCGCCTCACTACGTGGTGAACGTGGTGGGAGAACCGCTAAGGGCTCTTCCCACCATCATGGCGACGCAAGGGTCGAGAGCATTCAGAAGAGCAAGGATGGGCACCGTGGTGCGCAACCAGGACGATGAGAACATCGAGGAAGAATCCCGAGAGGTGAACCTCGACGAGAAGGCGCGAGCTATGGGCTACAGCGCAAGTGAGCTACGCATGGCCGATGGCCTGAACGACGTGGAATTGGCAAGCATTCTGGGCCTGGCCATGGATCGCAGGGCTATGGAACTGCTTATGGCGGTCGCAGAAGCAAGCAGGAAGGGGCTTCCTCACAACGAGGAGTCCCCAGAGGCGGAGAGTTCCCCAGGACAGCATATCGCTGTAGACAACAACTGGGCAGACCACGCGAGGTCGGACCTTCAGCAGAGGCAAGCTTTGCTGGCAGAATGGGTTGAGAATTCGAACGCATATACTCAGCAGGTGGCGAAGACCATGAGTCACCGTGACTGGGAAGAGAAGCTGCAGATAATGTGCTTACAGGGGCAGAAAGGTGCAGAAGGAATTGGGGCTCAGCGACAGAAGGCTGGAACCAAGAAGAAGAAGAAGAAGGAGTGGCAGCTCTACGTCATCGAGCAATATCGCCAGAGGCACGAGAGCCACTTCGTGAAGGAGGGCGCAACTCCAGCAGCGCGCGTTGACGTGCCTGCTTGGAGTCCGCCTGCCAAAGATGTGGAGATGAGACTTCCCAGGTTGGCGTGTACCACCAGGTTCGCGGACTTGATGGCCAGTGTGGCCGAACAGCAGGTCGACCGGGATAAGCATCGAGATGTGCATGACCACGCATGGTGCCTCAGATGGTTGAAGTCCAATGGCAGCGTGAGGTTGCCAGAGGATGAAGTCCGTCGTGTGAGGAGACGCGCAGCGCGACATCGATGGGATGAGGCGACGGACGAGATCTACATGATCACGCTGTCAGGCAAGGAAGTGAGAATACCCAAGCCTGCTGACCGTCTTGCACTGGTCAAGGAATACCATTCCAGAACTGGCCATTGGGGCATAAGACGCACGCAGCATCTTCTGTGGCAGCGCCATTGGTGGGCCGACCTGAAGAAGGACGTTGAGGCTGTGGTCACTCAGTGTGAGACCTGTCAGCGCGTGAAAACTCACTATGCAAGAGAGGAGGCGTGTTTGTCCCCCCTCGAGATTGTGTCATTCATGTATCGTTGGTCGCTGGACCTGGCATGGCCTTCGAGGAGACAGACCAAGGCGGGCAACAACAGGGTGCTCATCATGACCGAGCACTACACCAGATTCATAGTCTGTGTGCCCATTCCCGACAAGGAGGCGAGGACCATTGCAGCGGCATTTCGCAGTCATGTCCTGGCTGTGTTCGGTGCGCCAGCAGAGTGCTTGGTGGATGGAGGCAAAGAGTTCGAGGGCGAGTTCAAGCAGCTATGCAGAGACTGTCTGATAGACAGACGAGTCACCTCGCCAGACTCACCAGAAGGCAACGGGCTCACCGAGCGGGTGGTGCGCACGATGAAGTTTTGCTTCAAGAAGATCGCCTTGGAGAAGGGCCTCGACTATGAGTGGGACGAACAACTCTGGCCACTCGTGCTGAGCTACAATGCAGCACGCTAAGAGTCCACAGGAGTAGCGCCGTTCACGTTGCTATTTGCCCAAGAAGCAGTGGTGCCGCCAGATCTGAAGCAAGCGCCCAGCATGGACTTCAGCCCAGAGGTCAAGGATGACAAGGACGCTCGAGTCAAGGACCTCCTCCTGAGAGCAGAGGTAGTGAAGCGACTAATGGTGCACGCTGGCTGCAGCCTGGAGGTTGCACAGCATCGGGATACTCTACATTACGAAGGAAGAAGGGGTGGTGGCATTGAGCCTAAGCCACACCAGTTTAAGGTGGGTGACTTTGTCTACATTAGACAGAAGCCTCGCAGCGGCATGGAAGTCGCGACCAAGTCTGCCATTCTGAAGCTGGTCAAGATACAGCGAGATGGTGTTGTGGTGCTTGAGGACGCCACCAAGTTAAGAGAGAAGAGCACCGTGCAGAGCATCGCGCCATGTCACCTACAGGTGAAGGACCAGTATGACTGCAGTGCAGCTGTTCCCAGCAAGCACCTTGCATGTGAAGTGTGCAGGAAGACTGATGGGGAAGCAGAAATGTTGTTGTGCGACGCATGCAACAGGGGGTACCACCTGTGGTGTCTTACCCCAGCACTGGATGAAGTACCAGAAGGCGAGTGGCTATGTCCTAGGTGCTCGGGCACGGGGATGCAAGCTGCTAACGCTGAGGTGCAGACCCAGGAAGACAAGAGCTCTTGTGTCCTGGAGGACAGATTGGGCATGAAGGAGCAGCAATTGAACGAGAAGCTGTCCTCAGATATGCGCCTGCTGCCAGCACACGTGGGTCCCCGTCGTGTGGTGAAGGGAGACAAATTTCAGCCATGGCATGCTATCTCATCAAGGGAGATGCTATTGGAAGAGAAGGACATGTTCCTTTGCGTGCCAGATCAGATCGATTGGGGCAGGCAGGACAAGCTCTCTGAGGCCGTGCATGCCAGGGCACTGGAACGAAGGGCATCGCACGGTGCTGAGCAAGAAGTACCGAGAACAGAAGGCAATGGCAAGGCAGCTGAGGGATGCACCTCGTGTGCCTGCTTTGTCTGAAGAAGAAGTTGAAAAGCGAGGAGAATTGAGACATATGACCAAGGCTCAGGTGCGAGAAGCTAGCGCGCTGCAGTGGGGGCTTGAACTGGTCATCACAGTGCCCTCCGAGGTGAGGCGCTTGGCGACAGAGGTGGACTGGAAGTCCATCGATGGCGTGTGGGACCCGTGGGCAGGCACTGGGGTCATCAGTGAGGTGATGGTGGAGCAGTGGCCGCAGTTGAGATTTGTGAATAATGACTGGAATTCTCAGCTGGGTTGGTCTGAGGCGCATGACGCGCTCCAGCCAGGTAACTATCGCGCATGGAAGGAGAAGTATGGTGTTTGTGATGCCGTGGTGACTTCGCCCTGGTTCGCAGCGCTGGATATCGCGTTCCCTTTGGCAGTTATGGCCAGTCGTGTGGTGGCATGTGTCCATGTTCCTTCTTACTATTTGACAGACATGACCGAGAGCAGAGCCGCGTACTTCAGACGATTGAGTCAGTCTGGACGCTTGCATGTGATTGGGCATCTGGAACATGGACCTATTGGCCGCAGATGCATGTGGGTTTTGGTGTTCAAGAATCCTCTGGTCAGAGCCAGGATGTTACAGGGTGGAGAAGGTGAAGGCATTGGCATGTTCACTTTCAGTTTGGGCAAGTTCATGGCAGATGGTGATACGACCCAGTATGCTGAACAAGCCCATATTTGAGTCTGTGCTACTGCACGCAGCAGCTACAGATGGGGGATGTTGGAAATCTGGGCTTGCGTGAAAGAGCTTAGTGTTCGATCTCAGAATATCAGAATTTAAAAAATTTTGTAGCTCTACGATCTTGTACTATGTTGAGATTGCTCGGACAGTTACCGACACCAGTGAATGTTAATGACGAACTTATGGTTATCCGCGAGTGTTAAGATTGCTCGGATCCGACAGTATTCGTACCATCACGTGCACACGTTTGCGACAGCTGTAACAAACGCCGGCTTCTCATGGTACCGCGCCGGGTTTGTCCAGCTGGTGACACGCGTGACAGAGGTGACCGTATGATAGGCTTCGCGAATATGACTGCCCGAGAGGTGCAGACCTGCCAGAGAAGATATGGTCATGATCGGGTGACCAAGAAATGATAAGATGAAGATGACAGTGACTACTCTGCCACTGACGTGTCAGTCAAAATGTGGTGAACGGTAACATTGTTAGTGCTGGCATGGAATAATGACTTTCCATTGGCCAGATGAAGATTTAGGGGCTAGAACCCGTTACAGTTTTGGGAAATGTGACAGAGCATTGGGATATAAGTAAGCTCTGACTGTAGGTCAGGCTAGTGGACTCATTATTATCTTGCCTTGCAAGAGTGCTAGGTGGCTGTTCGCGTGCCAGTGCTAGAGTGCTAAGATAGTTCTGCTCACAGCTTTGGATAATAATTCGTACTTTGTGTTATTATACCAACCTTTTATGAAAATATTTTACTGCTGTTTTCATCCTTTTTCATGTTGGAAATCTGGGCTTGCGTGAAAGAGCTTAGTGTTCGATCTCAGAATATCAGAATTTAAAACTTTTTGTAGCTCTACGATCTTGTACTATGTTGAGATTGCTCGGACAGTGACCGACACCAGTGAATGTTAATGACGAACTTATGGTTATCCGCGAGTGTTAAGATTGCTCGGATCCGGCAGTATTCGTACCATCACGTGCACACGTTTGCGACAGGAGATCTTTACGCCGCAGCTTTCCCTTGTTTTCCTCGACAACCGCATTACGACTTTTGGCCGCCGCTCCTTCCGCACCTCGTCCCATTTTCCCTCACTTCGTCTCTACAGTCTCTTTCACCATGGTTGCGACTAGATTGACCTCAAGTATGGCGTCTCGCCGACGCTCTTTAGCTACGATTTTCGACTCCGCTGCTGCCCGTAATTCCGTCACGCCGGCTACGCCGGCGACCACTGGTGTTCCGGCTGCGAACTCCGCTCAAGCTGTTTTCTTGGCGGGTGTTCGCACTCTCACCCGTGAGCGCTTCGACGAGAGCGTGGCGAAGCACGTGATCCGAAAATGTTTCCGTGAGAAGCATGATCGATTCACGGGAACGGAGTCCAACGCGCAGGTGCTTCTCTCCAAGCTAGTGCCTGCTCTCCAGGAGGCTTTCGAGGCGCAGGATGCTTTGTTTGCGCCGATGTTCGACTTGGAGGACTCCGCGTTGGCCGTCCGTCCCGAGGCCAACAAACTTCTTTTTTCAACGCTCGAGCTCATCGTATGTCCCGCCTCTCCAGCGGGTGACTGGCTCGAGGCCTCTGCGACGTTGCACCCGCTGGACGGCAAGCGAGCCCTTCTGGAGCTCGCACGGCGTCTGCTGGACTCCGGTGCACCCTTCCAGGGGACATCGGACCTCATTGGCGTCCGCTTGAAGGCCCACACCGACCCGTCCGAGTCCATCACGGACTTCAACGCGGCCTTACGGTCTGCCAAGAGGCGCAACACTCTCGACGGTGACGAGGTGAAGGAGCTGTTCCTCGCGGCGCTGGACCCTGGATTCTACGCGCCGGTGGTGTCGCGACTCTTCACACACCAGCAGCGGGCGGCCGTGGACCTCCTCACCATTCAACAATGGGTCCTCGAGTGCTACGCCCGACACGTTACAGCCGGTACGCACACTGCCTCGTTCACCCTGTCCGCAGCGGCCGTGGCCACTGACGGCGACACCTCGCAGCTGTCCGACCTCACGGCCATCATCCTCGACGTGAAGCGGCAGCTGAAGGTCCTCACGGACAAGGTCAACGGGCGGGGTTTTACCCCGCGGGCGGACAAGAACAAGATCGGCAACGGGGGAGGCGGCTCCGGTGTCCGTTTTGCAGCTGGTGACCTACCGACGGGGGGGAACTGGCCGCAGTCGCAGGTGAGGAAGCGCGTCGCTTTCCACAAAGGGAGCGGTGACTTCATCCCGTTCTGCCAAAACTCGACGTGCAAGAAAGACGAGTCACGGCACTGGCACCGTGACTGCCCGAACGGCGGCAAGCATGGGGCTGGGGGAAGCTTCCACAGCTTCTCCCTCGGTGACATCGAGAACGACTTGCTGGCGGAGCAGTTTCAGGAGGCCATGGGCGAGCACGACGGCGCGCGGTTCGATGCGCTTTGCCTTCTGGCAGGGGGCAAGCCGGAGATGCTCGACGGCGTTTCGGCGTGTTCCTTCGGGATCGAGCCGGAGCGGGAAGACGGTGCGTTGCAGGAATTCCTGCCCTACTGCCAGCCTGCCACCCACATGGGCGGCTTCACGGTCGGTGGTGTCGGGAGCGGGATCTCGGTTGCCGCGTGCACGCATGTCCGGAGCGACCCACCGCCGGCTCCACCGCCGGCGGCAATCGAGCATGTTTACCCGGGCGAGTCGGAGGCGTCCGACACCAGTGACATGATGCCGGTGGACCCCATGCACGCGCACGAGCCCGACCTCTGCTTTGCGGACAAGATCGCACGGATGGGGGGACTCTCGATCACGGCTGAGGGCAAGGACTTCGCGATGCGGTACATGCACGCCGAGTCGGAGACTGACTCTTGCGACGGCGACGTAGACGACTCTGCAGCTGGGTGTGACTCTATTGCCGGTGAGGATGCGGTCCCGCGCCCTACAGCATCTCGTCCGGGATGCGGTGCACCGCCTTGGGGGTTTGCCCGCTCTTCGGCGATTGCGGTAATGCTTTGTGCGTTCTTTTGTGTGTGCGCCACCGCGGCGCCACTCACAGCTGCCGCCCCTGGCGAGGCATGTGCACCGGACCACACCGGCCTGGAGGTCGGTGGTGCCGCTGAGACAACCAACAACGAGCCTGCATTCACTTTTGCGGCGCCGGCTGCTATTCCGCCGCATCGGCAGACGCGGTATCGGGAGCTGCGACAGGGGTTCCACACTCTCCGCAATGTCCCGCGGCCGCCATGGCTGTATAATCCCGACCCTGATTATGTTCCACAGTCACCACCTTACCCGCCACCGCCGTACTCGTCCGATGACGAGGAGCAGAGCTCTGGAGACCATGCGGCTGTGCATGACGATCGACAAAATTCAGATTCCTTTTCTGGCTCCACGAATGATTCAAACACGGCATCGACAACTTCAATTCACGGCACCATGGCTGTGCTGCGGGCTTGCACAGCAGTGCCACCGCCAACTAGTGGCTAGGCAGTTAATCATGCCGCTCCTGCACAGTGAGATTGACCGTAGCTGTATGTGCAGAGGGGTCCGATCACGGACCGGTTTCAGCTTTACAACTCTTGATCGGGAACCGCCCTGCCAGAAAGGACAGGCCTTCCCTTAGAAACCAATTTCCACCGCTCTAGATGGTGTTTGTTCACAGGTTTCACCTTCGGCTAGCCAGTCACCACACTAGGTGGTGTGCTGGAACAGTCACACCGCTTGCTTTGTGACTCTTCCTATAGTAGTGTGTATGACTGTCACCCGAACCCGAACCCTAACTGTTTATGCCCGTTATATCGGGTTAACTTATCAGCTTTAATACATTCTGAGAAAACTTATCACTGAGTGAATATATCCCGAGTCCTAGGGGTATATCCAACAAAACGTGTGTTGCTTGAGTTCGCCCGTCGCATAGGATGGAAAGCAGCTCTACGATCTACGGTCAAGGGGCATAGAATAAACAGTTTTTATTCTATGCCCCTTGTCTACGATGTCACTATCGACTTATGATACCGTGCAGGAAAATGAAAAAAAGCCCAAAAAGTGAAGAAAAAAATCGCTGCCGGAAGCTGTCTCTAGGTGTTTTTTTGCTACCTGTACAGTACCTCAGCTGTTGCATGCGATGGATGAGTGCCCCCTCCCTCCCACGCCAGCTCCCGACTGCTTTCCTATCGTGTGCTTTTCGACTGGCGCCTCTCCAAAACTTCAGAGGCGGAACTTCACGTAATCCAATTTACAGAGGAATATCAAGGGCTATGAAAGCTAAAAGGCGCAGCAATGCGCCTTCGAAGTCTTCGGATGCAGATGATATGGACGCGTCGCGAAATGTTTCGGCTGAGAGCGCTCCTGGAAATCCCCTTGCTCGAAAGTTGATGTTTACAGGTCAGTCCGTTAGGGCATCCTTCAAGCTTCTTCCAGACGTATCGACCTGCCGGCACTTTGAAGCTGCCTGAATGTAACTGCAGTTTCTCAAGTAGGATTTTTGATTCAAACCACGATCCAGTATTCTTTGGTTCTTTCCGCCAAGATGAGCGAAACGGGGTGCATCGGGCCGAGACAGGTGAAAAGCCAGAGCCGCCAGTTCTGCTCTGTCTCTTGACGGGTCAGATGTGGCAGCATGTGATGGCACTGGCACTCGACCTTCGCAACTGGTTTGCCATTTTGTTTTTCTCTCTCTTCTTCGGTTTGGCAATATACACGTGCACTCATAAAAATAGTGTCAGGTATTCCCTTCGATATAGTTTTCCCCAAGTTGCTAAGTTTGTGCCGGATGTCAACGTGGTGCCTACCTTACTGAGCCATTTTCAAGCACTGTTCCCTATGATGCCTTTACAACGCAATGGTTGTGTTCACTGCTTATCAGAAAGATTGATATAGGTGCCCGATTGTACTGCTGTTCTTAACGCGAGGAGAAAAGGACGTTTTCCCGGGCATCCGAAATTCGTTTGTCTACTGGAACCCAACGAATCGGCTTGGTTCAGGAATCTTGTTGTCCCTCACTTCCATCCGTGTGAAGATGCATTTTGGATCGGCGAATGTCTTCCCACGGACGGTGCCAAAATATCTGCACGAGTCATACTGTGCGATCACACAGACAACATTTTATCCCACGAAATAACGCGTCCGAAATTGGCCGCCTGTCAGTTTCGCCAGCTCTCTGTCCACCGCTCTAGTCCCTCTCTCTCGCTTTTCATTCCACTCCCTCCTCTCCTATTCGAACGAAATTTCGACTGGCGTATCAAACCACAACACATGTTCGACTGTCGGATATTTTCCCGGCTCTGAGTAAGAGTCCTCCTTGCGAGGCCTGCTTACGTCTTCGTGCCTCTGCCTTCAACAGGGGAGGTGCGCGGGCGTACTTTCCTGTTCTACTTGGGCTAATTCCAAGCATCGTGGTGCCTTGGTTCCTGACATACACACCCATTATGCGCGCCTTCTACGGCCTGGCGTGCACCGTGATGATGCTTCGCCTGGTCATCATGGTCAACAATCCTCATCACTTCGAGGTACCTTCCCAATAAACTTGGCCGAGCCGATCACTTTTGTGCTCTTGATGAATATCGTTGCTGCATGTTGCGGAGCTCTCGCTCCAATCGCAGTCCCCCGCAGCTGATCCCTTCGGCATGCGGAGATCGCCCGGGGTGCAGAACTGCAGCTTTAATTACCGCATGACTTTCGTGGTGTGGGTTGGCTCTGACTACCGAACCGCGCGTAAGATGGAGGCAAAGCACGTGCCCGCCTTGCGGAATCCCCGTCTCGGTCCGTCTTCCCTTCCTCCTGGCCCGCCCGCGCGAAGATCTCCACCTGTCACCGGTATCGAAGCCTCCCTCAGAGTCTCCTCGCGCCTCTGTTTCCTGCCACGTCACTTGTAAGTGCCGAAACTTAACCGAACCGGAAGTGTCAAAGATGTCAAAGATCTCAAAGCAGCACTGAGAATAGGAGTAGCACAAATGCCGCAACAGCAACTCACTGTCCAGGGTTCGAACGAGGGTCAGGGTCGTGGCCGTCACGTGCGAGTCACTACACAGTCACCCTGCACATGCGAGTCGCTACACAGTCACCCTGCACATGCGAGGCGCTACACAGTCGCCCTGCACATGCAGTCGCTACACAGTCGCCCTGCACATTAGTCGCTACACAGTCACCCTGCACACAGTCGCCTGCACATAGTCGCCACAGTCACCCTGCACACTACACAGTCGCCCTGCACATGCGAGGCGCTACACAGTCGCCCTGCACATGCGAGTCGCTACACAGTCACCCTGCACATTGGGCCTGCTCCGCGGGAACCTGCAGGCAGACGCGCGCCCCGTGCTTGCATGCCAGCTGCCGACATGTCAAGTCGACCTCGCACCATGAGTGATGCATACTGTTCACAGCTGCTGGGGGGAAACGCGATCCAGAGGACGATCACTTTTGACACCGCTTTGGTCCTCATGCGTTCTGCTGCTGATTTGCGTTCGGTGTATTGTGCTTTGGCTAAGACAGCTTTTAGCTGCTGCTTGAATATCGGTGATATTCCCGCGACGGCCTCGCTCCAATATTCCCGGGACGGCCTCGCTCCGATATTCCCGCGACGGCCTCGCTCCGATATTCCCGCGACGGCCTCGCTCCGATATGCCCGCGACGGCCTCGCTCCGATATTCCCGCGACGGCCTCGCTCCGATATTCCCGCGACGGCCTCGCTCCGGCGCTGCCCTCCTTAGGAGTTTGGTGGGGCTAACTTTAGTTGATAAAGCTCTTGCCACTCGATGTGTGACACCAGGTGATGTCGCATGCGCCCTCGTGCTCTGCGTGAGCTCCCAGCTGTCACTGCAGTTCGGCTACATGGACGCCCTCCTCGGGGACTTAGGCCGATGGACAGCCGCTGCCTGCCTCATGTACAACTCCATGACGATGCTTGACGGCGTGTACTACCTCCCACTTCTTCATTTTGCACACATTGAGGTGCGTTTTCCCAATCCCTTCGCCAGGCTGCCGAAACTCTCAGCACTGTACCCGCCTTCCCACCACAGGAGCCCCATTACCCGTGCACCACCGACCGCGATCCCCGTGGTCCCTCGGGCAGTACCCTCCACGCGGCGCGGACTCAGGGCTTTCCGCCAAAGCTGACTCCTCCACGACCCTGTAGGGCCTATCTGAAGCCCAGGCCCTACAGGGTTGTGGCATACAGTGCCCTTCCGGCGAAGCCACCCAACCATATATTTGCACGGGCACACGCCCTGCAGCTGTTGTCTTCCGCGTCTCCACTGCAGTACGGTAGAGCGCAAGTGCGGCCCAGCCTCCTGTGATTTCTGGCGGTGCTTCAACGGCACATAGCAGGCCTCTGTGCTTCCATGTGACACTTGCGACCCTAGTTTTAAGCTACTGCATTCGTTGGACGTCTCCCAGCATTCCGCCGCAGCCACCAATGAGGAGCTAGCACCTGTAGCGTCGATACAAGGCTTACGTGCGTGCCGGTGCGCGAAGCAGAGGTGCCCCTCTTCAGAGCCGTGGATCTGTGCGGGTGTCTGTGGTGAGTGCCTAAGATACGGAGGGCTTGGAGAAGTAGTGGTAGGACATCAGGTACAGAGTGAGGTTGCACATGCGACCTCAGGTTCGGGAGGGCGGAGCGGGTGGCTGCCGGCAAACAGGTGCTTCCGGCGATGGACGGGCCAATCTACTCCACGAACCTGAAGGAGTTCTGGGGAACCAAGTGGGACAAGGTGAGCCAGCACTGCGCCGCCCCTAACTCCCTAGCGCCGTGCCGTGGCGATGGGCTCCAGCACCTGCGGGCAGGCCGCGCAGTTCCCGCACAGCCGGAATGCGTGCAATCTTGATCTTTGACAGAGCTGCCTCAGATCGACGGTGCTCGGCCGTCTACATGAAGGGACACAAGCACTTGGTGCGCTTCTGTGCAGATCTTCTTTTCGGATTGCATCATCGGGCACAGCTGTGGCTTGTTTGGGATACTGCACTCGAGAATGTAGGGATGCTAGTGCCCCGCGCTGATGCGTTTCATGAGGCTGTGATGCACTTCGGTGCCTGTGCATGGCAGGTATTGAGCGCGTGCTTGTATCTGTACGTTTTGCAAGCTGATCTCTGTGCGATGCTGGCGGGCTTGTCTTCTGATCAGGCGGTTCAGATGCTGCTGCTCTTCAGTGTGTACAAGCCGCTGCAGAAGGCAGGTAATGCAGAGCGCAGTCCCCGACCAGCTGATAGGGCTTCGGGCATCTCTCAAGATCATCCATTCTGCCTATGGACGGATGGAAATGATTGTCTCATGGACGGTCGTCACCACAGCGCCTCTTTCGGTGACGCAGTGCGCCACGGTGTCACCCGAGGGAGTGCAGACAAATGCAAACAGCCGATGCAAACCGCCGATGCAGCGTGAAGCAGCTCCCCGCCTCCCGAGGGAAAGCAAACGGCCATCGTGGCTTCCCGATGAATGCTGCATGGCTGCTGCGTGGAATGAGGGAGTGCAATCTGGTGAGGGAAAGATCGCTCCGCCCAAAGAGTCATCTCGCCAGAGAATCCCATCTCGTGAGCGAGTGCCACGTGCTGAGCGAGTGCCACCTGGGGATGGTCCGTTAGCGAGTGCCAGGCTCTCCTCGCAAGCATGCTTGCGCGCCGTTCTTTCCCAAGAGATGGTCACCTTTCCACCGTGTCTCCCCCGCACATGCAGACCATATGAGGGAATTCTGAATCGGCGTTGGCACTGTGGCTACCGCGTCAATTCGAAACGTCATTGTGCCTCTAGATGCATTAAGGGCCGCAGCTTTGGCATAAAAACCGGATGATAAGTCAGCGTCGTGATTGGAAAAATCGAGGGGATGGACCAGGGTTGAAGACATTCGCGATCATCGCTACGTTTGCTGCTTCAGGTGAGACGGTACTTGGGAATCAAACACATACTCAGCGCAATCGATCCTTGAGGAGTTTAGGCATTCTCTTTGGTATGCGCATCCGACAAGGTATATCTAGCTGCACTACGAGGTATTCAGTAGCGAAAACTACGGCTGTACGTTCGATCATTTACAGAATGCAGAAAGTGAGTTTGTGTGCCTCTTCCACTGTACGAACTCCAGAAGTGGCTTGAGTGATTAAATTGCATGTGCCTCGAGCCACCAGTGCATGCGAGCTGCGCAAGGCCCTTCTATTGGTTGCCAGCAGAGCTCAGGAAGCGGTTGGAGAGTGGGTTATGCATGAATCAAGGTCTAAAGGGCATTTCGCGGTCAATCTGAAACTCCGTGGGTGCACACACTGTATCTGATGCTGCATTTTGGCTGCGTGTGGGCTGCAGGACTTCTTCACGTGTACCCCTTGCTGCTCGTGGGTCTGTCACCATTAAATTTTGCATATATGTTTATGTTTTTCATGTTGCAGCCGGTGTTGATGCAGTTGGAGGACATGCTGCCCTTCAAGCTACCTTGGCCTGCTAATCTGATCCCATTGTTTTGTACCGCGCCTCTATTTTTAGAACCGTTGCTCCAAATTTTCGGATGGTAATTTGAGGGAGGTACTTGCAAGCACGGACGCTGTTGAGATAAACAGCAGTGCTGGAATTGGCATGATGTTGAGCCATGCTGGGTGGGTGACGTTAAGCAACTGTTTTGTTATTATTTTGGGATCGATACTAGGCATTTTCACTTCTGATGTTCAGCTGATATAAGGATTGCTCGTACTGTTGAGCATTAGGACTGCTCGGGGTGACATTTCCTTTAAATTGCTGTGAAAGAAGAACACCATGTCTGCCTCACTGATCGTCAATGATCCTCACAGTGGCTCCTCAGTGTCTCGGTAGTGAACCCCCCGACCCCACCCCCAACCCCCGCCGCCGCCAACCCCCCATCCCCCCACCCCTGCTCACGCACCGCTCGAGTACCACCCGCACACCGCTCCCATCGCCAGCGCCAGCTATGCTTCTAGAATCTACGTTTTTGCACCGGAAACCTATAAGGTTTTTCATTGTGTTCGGTACAATCAACGTTTGCACCAGGAATATTCATTATTCCGAAAATATATAAGAAAGTACATATTTTGTAGCAAATATTAATTGTACCGTAAACAATCAATATTTGGAACAGAAATATCCATTGTTCCTGAAATATATAGCAAAAGTTGATTGTTTCCGGTACAAAATTTGCTCCGAGAATAATATAAACCCCTAAGGCGAATGGAAATGCGTGCATATTATATCATTAGTTTGTACTGTATTAAAAAATTCCCCAATAGGCCGGAGCCTGAGAACATTGGACCTCCACGCACAGGGAGCCATAGCACTTGCTCCTTGCTAACATTTTTTGTCTGCGACACAGTGATAATAATAGGGGTGTACTGCCCCCAGGATACTTCATAATAACATTAGTTTCTAAGGGCACGCAGTCGACTGCATACATGCATGTATTCATTAAACGACATGTGTGAAGCGTGTACGAATCGTCACGTGATGCATGCTACTATGAGCTGAATATGCAGCGACCTTCGCTCATACCTATGTATGTTTCACACTGTGAATTTAATTACACGCTGGCTTACTACAAAGCGACTGGCATGCACCAAGCAACAGAGGCATCCGATATTACACGGACCGCGACTTACATGTACACCGGGCGATATCACCGGCACACATACGCAACGCTTTACCCGGCGCGGGCGGGGCATGCAAGGCTGGGAAATGGTTATGCGGTGGCATGTGGAAAATCGATTGTGCAGAGGAAATGATTGTTGCATTTTGAATTCATCGGGCCTCGCCTCGAAAGCAATCTCTATCTTCTATTTTCACAAATGCAAGTCCTAAAACCAATAAAGACACCTTTTAAGAAAATAATTTCTACGCAGTTTGTTAAAATATGTGTAAGCAAAAAAAAGAAAGAAACACTTTTAAAAACCCCTTTTATGAGGGAAAATTGATTGTTCTTGTAATGCGACTGTGCGTCGCCGTAATGCCACATGCCTCAGTGTCACAAATGCTAGTGCCAATCAGAGTTGGGGGAGTACCATCAAGAGCACTTACCAGATATCTGCTACTTACAAATAGGTTTGCACTTTTCATCGAGCCAGATGCTGCCAACACGCTTTGATATGCTAATCGTGCGTACCAAAATCTTTCATTCTTTCATTCTTTCATTCTGCTGGTGCGGCTGGTGTTGGGTGTTGCGTACATGAGGCAACTTCGCCATCGTATCACGCTATCTGGCACATAACTGGGAGATCCAGAGAGCAGCCTTCCTCATTGGCTCTGCGCGTATTCTCCCCAACAACGCCCAACTGTCTGTCTGCGACTTCCGGATCGTCAGTGGATCCAAAAAATGGCATTGGCATGATGCTGTCGTACCCACTTCCTGATACAACACAACCACCGTCCGATTCCACTCACTGTCTACGGTGTTCGATGGTAAAAATTTCAGCCACCACGATGCCCATTTGTATTAAATTCATTGGAGCAACATCAATCTGCATAAGCAGCACCGTCCTCCGTGGCGCAGATGCGGCTCCACGCATTGGCCGGCTGATGTGGGATGGTTACCTGATCCAGTGAGGTTGGTGATGTCAACCCCGGAAGCAGCACCCTGGCAGCAACGAGAACCCCGCGCCTGAATGTCTCGGGCCAGTCTAAGGCATTCCATCAAACGCTGATGCCCTGCATTGGAGATCACCTCCGTCGCAACAGGGAGGAATGCCATCATGTTAACGAGGACCCTGATCAGGAGATCATTCCCGCGCGCCTCCAACCCCTCCGATCTCAGTCAGGGTTGTAACCGTCTGTCAATCCCGGAGATTTTCTGAAAGCTAATGCCCGGATCCCTAGCCACAAGCCTGGGTGTTGGGGGCAGTGCTTTCGGACGGGATGCCTGTGGAGAGTGCCAGCTGGCACTGTGCCGCGCACCTGGAGAACCATCATTGCCGACTTCTGCTTCCTTTTCTGCGCGAGTACGAACGGCGTGTCGCCATTCTGTTCCCATCAAGACGGCTCAGTCGCGTTTCCCCCAGATGCATCGGACGGCGCAGTCGCGTTTCCCCCCGATGCATCGGATGGCTCGGTCGCGTTTCCCCCTGATGGCCGCAATCACTGCCCACACGCAGCTGTCTCACCACACCCTAGGATGCCGCACTATCCATGGACAAGCACCCTGCCGTCAGCAGTTCTTAAGACTTGAGCTGTATCGCCCCGGGAAGTTGGAGCAGCTGCTCTATGGCTACACCCTTCAGCCACCCGCCAATGTTAACTTCACCGGTTGTCTCCTTCATGTTTCAGCGCCCTTGCATGAACTCGTTGGTTTCGCACGTTGCGGTGAGATCTACATGCTCTGCTTGCTTTCGGACCTCTTTGACCGGTATGCACGGCTTTCTCAGTTACTTCTGCTTTGTGCTCTTGCTTCTTCTACTTACAATGAACAAACCAGTCAAAGGCGTTCTGGAGCGAGCGGCGGATCACTACTTGTGCCCACCCGAGCCAATCGTTGCCCGAATTTTTGTGATATTCCTACTGCGTGCAAAGCGTGCGCGTGCACCTGGGCAAGCATCAATATAGCCGAGCAAAGCGAGCAACCAATCTGACGGCAAGCACTTAATCACGGTGTGAAGAGGCCGTGCTATGCTCACTTCACTACCACCGCGCACCTTATCCGTTTCCTTACAGCTCGCCCCGTTCTGGATGAGGGTGCTCATCGCATCAATGTTGCCAACCCTGCAACACGCCCTCTGCCTCTCACTGCATCGCTCCTGGGATAAAATCATAGCAGCGCCACGTGGCAGCTAATGGTGTCTACAGGGTGGTGCCTAAACTTAAGAGTGCGAGCCTGAGAGTACGAGCAGCCCTTCCTTGCCCTACTTTAAGTTCTCGGCCGCCACGGCAGTGCAAATGGCTGCCGGGGACGTGCTGAGCAGACCGCCGGGACAGTGCACCTGGCTGCCTCGTGTAGCGGCGTCCTCCCGAGCTGCTCGTCGGAAATCCCTCACATGCCCCCTCCCAACATGATCCCCTATCGTCACGCCCCCTGTATCTGACTTCACATCACCTGTGTTAGAGCCCCCCCCTCCCTGATTCCGCGTGGTCTCAGTCTCAGTCTTGTTGGAGAGCCGCTTTATTAGATCGCAACCAGCCAACAAAATCCCCCACAAGGGTATGCAACCTCTGATAATACCACAACGTCCTGTCGCAAGCCGCGGTGGTCATCCTGTCACAAGCCGCGGTGGTCATCCTATCACAAGCCGCGTTGGTCATCCTGTCACAAGCCGCGGTGGTCATCCTATCACAAGCCGCGTTGGTCATCCTGTCACAAGCGCGGTGGTCATCCTGTCACAAGCCGCGGTGGTCATCCTCATCGCGTTGGTCATCACACGCCGCGGTGGTCATCCTATCACAAGCCGCGTTGGTCATCCTATCACAAGCCGCGTTGGTCATCCTATCACAAGCCGCGTTGGTCATCCTATCACAAGCGTGGTCATCCTAAAACAAGCCGCATGGTCATCCTCTCACACGCCGCCTGGTCATTTCCTCGTAATTTCCATTGTACAACATCACAGATACGGACAGCATGCCACGTCAGATCATGCACAATCCATGCCACGTCAGATCGGGTACGGTCCATGCGATCACAACACCACGTGGCACCAGGCATCCTAGTCCCGCAGAAGTGCGGACGGGTGACGCGGTTCACTTACATCATTGTGAGTGTCCGCATCGATGCATGCCATACGCAGCAGAAGGTCGACCACAGGCCGCGACGACTTCAGCGCCGCATAGTGCAGGGCAGTGCTTCCGTCCTGCGGGCCATCGAGAGATCCATCACCTTGCCAGCCTCTCTTCCACATGCCCACCGATTGGCAAGAAGGAGGGGAAGGAAAGGCGAGACTATGGGCAAGCCTCGCGTAAAACTCTTTTGAGGCGGGGCTTTGACACCAATGGCAGCGCAGCCCGGGACTGCTGTTGCGCATTGACCGGTGACGCATGCTGGCGGCGAGGAACAACATCGTCGGCCAATCATTCCCGTCCAATGAGTCTGGAGTGGCCGTGAAAAGCGCGTGTAAGGGAAAATGCAGTACGGTGAGCGATGGGGATGCGCACATCATCTACCGCGGCCGGGTCAGCGCCCTCTTCTAGTAGGAGCTCGATGACCTCCTGATGCGTCACCCATCGTCCAGCTTTCGTTCTCCACAGCTTTACTAGTTTCACTGGTTCATTACTTTCACCGCAACGAGGATCTGCGGCAATCCCGCTGTCCGGCTCCGATCGCCGGGGAGCTGCTGTTCCGGAACCATCCGGCTGTGTGAAGCAAAGGCAATGGGAAGCGCGGGCCTCACCAGCGAGCCATTGCTGCATGCCAGGTGGAGAGGGCTGGAGCCGTCCGCCTGCGAGCCGGCCCCCGAGAGCGCAGGCCGCGGAATGGTCCTTCAGCCCTTCTGCAGAGGGTGGTGAACAAGAGGAGGATATGCGGATGGTGTGCTCATCCTTGGACCGACTCCTTTGGCACACCGTAGCCGCGGAAGACCGGCTGCACTATACTACCGGATGGTGTGTGTGCTTATCCTTGACTGACTCCTTTGGCACACCGTAGCCGCGAAAGACCGGCTGCACTATACGTCCGGATGGTGTGTTTGCTTACCCTTGGACCGACTCCTTTGGCACACTGTAGCCGCGGAAGACCGGCTGCACTATTCTATTGGATGGTGTGTGTGCTTATCCTTGGACCGACTCCTTTGGCACCCCGTAGCCACAGAAGACCGGCTGCACTATGTACCCGCGCCGAGGATCAAAGGATTCAGCACACACTTCGGGACACTTACCCTTCGACTGATTTCTTCGGCAACCACTTCGACACCCAAGCACCAGATTGCCACAGAATATCAGCTGTAGTATGTACTCGCATGGTATTGTGTGTGCCAGGCTCAGCGATCGTGTTCAATGGAGAGTGAAAATAGCTGAGCAGCATCAGAAGTTCAATGAAGCCGCGGTATGCGCTCGGGCAGGACGTGCCGCGTTCCAAATCGAACTGACTAGACAAAGCAAAGCTCGGAGCCCAGAGGTAGAAAACGGGGGAAGGGGACTCTGCCCGCAGCAGGCAGGCAGAAACTGGCGCGACCTAAAGAGCTGAGAGACAGAATCGTCACTAACCGTGTCCTGAATATCCAGATCGTCGCCACGGTCGATGAGGATCTGCAGGAGGTTAAAGTTCCCTGTAGCGCAGGCCTGATGAAGGGTGGAGCGCCGCCTCTGCGCCATCCGCCCCACACGCACCCCAGTCAGCCCTGCCACCGTGTGCGCCAGGTCAGCCCTGCCACCGTGTGCGCCAGGTCAGCACCACTTCCACCTGAAGAAAGAGCATTGCACAGGGTAGATCGCCACTTCAGGCCCAGCATGCCGAGCAGCATCGGGCCCTCCCCCAGTTCCTGCAATGAACCCCATCTCGGGAATTTCACCACGAAGGTATCTGCAGCGCCGTGCACTGCGCTGCCCGCACTCTCGGCCGCTCCGAGCAGTATATTCGCAGCTCATGCGCCAGCATAGGGCTCTGAGGACGCACCGATGGAGGCCTCAGATCCTCGTCCCACGCTTCCCCCTTCTGCGGGGTGGACTTCATGGCCAGCGCCCTCCGTGCCCCTTGCCTTGCGGAAGGGCTATCGCCCCCCGACGCACTCCGCCCAGCTTTGGCCGTCTCCTCCTCCTTCACTGCGGCCTGCACGACCGACACCCAGGAGCCAATGCACAGCTGTGACAGCAGGCTTGGACGTCCGATCCCCAGGAGCCTTCCGTGCACTGACAGCAACCTGCGCGCCAACAGATGCAGGGACGCGACCGAAAGCGCCCGCAGCCTCCCGCACACAGCCCCGGATGTTGGAACCCGTCTACAAGCTGCTAACTTCTGCTAACTTCTGCTCGAAGCGGCCACCTGTGCCTCTCGGGGGCGGCTCAGCTCGCGAGCGCTCCACAGTGTCCCGAAAGAGAATGGCAGTCGGAATGGCTTTCCTAGGGAGAAGGTGGCGTAGTGAAAGTACTGAAAGACAGGAGGGGAGCGGATCGGCCTTTGCATTTTCGCACAAAAGAAAGCAGTCCCGGGCCAGGAAGGCATCTCGCTGTAGGGGACTGCGAGACATCCAGAAGAGCCGGAGGGGGATGGGAGGCATGGCCGAGCACCTCGAGCAACATAACGACCGTGTCTCGACGACCTTGCGCGACAGCGAGCTGCAGCGCTGTGCAGCCGGCCTGACGCATCCCGAAACGGCACATACTTGAGCACACACAACGGGCCCAAGAGTGATTTGACAGGTGACTATGGAGGGCCGCCCCTGCCTCCCGACTGCGTTCTAGATCCAGCTTCTCCTGCATCCCATCGTCTGCTCGCAGGCTTGGCCTTTCTAAAAGTTTACGTTGAATAACGGTGACAAGTCGCCTCCCTCGAAAATGTATCAGTGCTCAAGCAAGTATGATATGCGTACACAAGGCACGCCGAGTGGGTTAGCAAGGGGGGAGGGGGAGCTCACAGCATCCACCATTGAGAAATCGGCCCCACCCCTGAGCAACTCACGAACGGTGCTTGCGTGCCCTAAGTCCGCTGCGAGGTGTAGAGGAGTGCGCCCCCCTTCGCAGTTCTCGGCATCCTTGACTGCCTGAGTCACCATGACCCCAACCGAGGCTTCCCCGTTCTCAAACACCTGACCCATGACCACGCCTGAGTGATATGATCCGCCACCACCGTTCATCTTTATGACGCGGAGAACGCACAGAAAGGCCTGAAAGAAACAAGCAAGCGCACCCCCGAAGCATGAGGGATGGCCGCCGGGATAAAAGAGACGGTAGCACGAGGTGAAGACGCAAAGACCGAGGGGCCATGCGAGGAGGTGGCGATGCGGAGGCCAAGAATGACTGCAGGGAGGTGGAGATGCGGAGGCGGCCTGAGTGACGACTTCGGGAAGGTGAATACACAGAAGCTGACAGGTTGCCGTCCAGTCGTTCGGCGGGTGCCAGAATGGCAAGTGCATGTCCAGTTGATCCCGCAGGCTCTCGTGGGCGTGTCACGCACCCCACTACGGACCGCATTTGTTAGATTCAAGTTGGCCCCCTTCGATATCAGCAGCTTGGTGGCCTCCACGTCGCCTCTGGCGGCTGTTATGTGCAGTGGGGTGTGTCCCGCCTGTGCACGGCGGATGCACGTCAGCGGCGCTGTCGACTGCCGGAAGGAAAGAGCTAGCATAGAGTATCGTTGATGCGAAGCCAGTATGCTACGAGACCGTGATTTCCATGTAACAGATCGGATGAATCGGACAGGAACTGCGCGCCATAAGCATGTTATAGCTTGACTTTGCGAACGGTGTGATGTGCATGATCCCGCGTCCATTTCGAGGCAAGCGAGTGTATACGCCGACAGCTGCAGGATGCACTAGATGCACCGAAAAATAGCAGCAGATACTAGGAGCAACCCATCGTGCTACCGCTACCATACTCCTCCCCATTGGCCTGCCACGTCATCCCGTGACGAAAGCCGCCATATGGCACCCTCTTGCCCTCCAGCCGGTTTCGTCAAGGGTGGCCATAGGTCAACACAAGAACAAATCCACCTCGGTCTCAAACACCCGCTGGGCGCCTACTTCTGCCACGTGGCGATTGGCCCTGCGACTGCCCTGGACCTCAGCGTGGCGCACGCGCGCTCGCGTTTATGGAGCACCATGCGTCTTAGCCCCGCGAGAAGCAAAAGTCATCCCTGTGAAGAACTCCGCATGCGGCAAAACCAAAACTCTTCACGAGATTACAATTACACGTGTGAGGCATCAAAGATCCAAACGCACGTCGAATACAAATCATCTGGCCGAGACGATTAGCCCAAATTCCTGCGCACGCGCGTTGCGCGCTTGTGCATATTTTATCTAGTCGCTTGTGCATACTTTATCAAACAAAAGTCGCCGAAGACTGTGAGCAAGGTATGTGGGGACGCTTTACCGCTTCCCGCGTGTTGATACTCTCAAGCCTATTC
The DNA here is from genome assembly GCA_001247695.2 of Cymbomonas tetramitiformis. Lineage (NCBI taxonomy): Eukaryota > Viridiplantae > Chlorophyta > Pyramimonadophyceae > Pyramimonadales > Pyramimonadaceae > Cymbomonas > Cymbomonas tetramitiformis. The sequence continues at coordinate 49,204 of LGRX02033365.1, forward strand.
GCAATCTTTTGCTCGAGATGTTGCAAGGCACCGACTTCTGCAGCAATGTGGACTTCGGTACGTCTTAAACTGGAGTGGACGGGCCGGTCATTCTTCGACGTTTTAGTTTTACCCGGAAAGGGATCCTCCCTGCGCACAGTCGAGTGACAAAGCATCCAGCAGGTAAACTCAATTGACGCCTCGCGCCTTCCTTCCGCTGAAGCCAAAAACGTAAGTGTTGACGGGTGGGAAAGATTGGAATGCTCCTCGCACCGGATATGACTGAGCAAAAAAGTACCTTTAAAGGGAAACGGTAACGACCAAATGCATTGCCAGTTAACAGATGTCGTGGTAAATAAAGTGCGCAGCCCAGTATACATCGGTGTGTGGGACAGTGCGAAACTACACGGCGGGAACTTCGGTATGCGTAAACACGGCGCAAAGTCAAACTAATACGGCTTGGCCTTTAATGGACATTTCACGCATCGGTGAACTAATCGAGCAATGCGAACGACTAGCATACTTTTCTGACGCATGCAACCAACGATGCCTTTTGAACCTGTTTTGAGCAACAACAGCACACGGCGTGTTTGCTCCGAAGACGTTGAGCGTGGATAGATCTCAGCCTATGTAGAGTCAAATGTATTCAGAAGTTTGGAAGGGCGCAAGAGTGCAAGTTCTTATTAAGGCCAGTGTAATACCTTAAAGCGTCCTCTACTACCCAGGTTTGCAGGGGCGGTATGTTTTGCGACATCGGAAGCTGAGACTATGGCAGAAAACTAGGACACTATCCACAACAAAAAGGTTAGCGTATTGATCATAGCAGAAGCTGTTGGCCAAGTATTACCCAGACTAATTCCTCGTTTTTTTCTGCCGAAAAGTGATATCAGGTTCCGAATATCACGGTTCCAAGGTGAAACAGTAACAAACGTAGTATCTGACAAACGCTGCTTATATTTCCACAGGCGTATACTTGTATAATATGAATACGCGGCAATTCTTAAAATATGACGTGCGTATCCCCTGTCCTTGCACTTTCAATCAATTTGGCTGGGCTGCTTTTAGTTGTATACCATAACTCTCGAGCCCCTTCACTCGACTGTTCTGCAGCAGCTGTTTCGTTTGACGACACGTTTAGTTACAAACTCAACGAGTATTTTTCCGGGCCATCCAACGATTTGTACAACGTTACATCTCTAAACTATCTAGGAATATTCCTACAGTGTCACAGTACGGTACACCGTTTACTTATTATTTGGGCATATTTACGTTAATAATTTCGAGCAGTATAATTATTTTTATTCGTGCAAACTTATTAATGTTTATTTATTTGGTACATAAATATATTGGGACACTATCTCATCTCGCGTCGGACAGAAACATCGCATCATCCGATAACATATAAAGGCTTAAAAGCTATACTTCATTTACTTGCGACCTTGCGAGTTGCGATATTATTCATCATACTGAAACTGGATACTGATCAACTGATACCTAAACTTCGTGTGTAGCTGAGTACATTCGAGAAGAACCTACTCAAGGATCCTGCTTTCAACTACTGTTCTTGCGTTGGAGTTCGAGGTGTCGGGATAACCTCGACAGTCCCTTGCACAATGCGGCCTTTATCATGGGTCCTTTGGAATTCAGCTGCGATGTTTCTCGGCTCTTTCGGCTTTGGCATGCTGCCTTTGGTCTGGAGGGTATCAGATTCATCCCTGAACTTGGTGAGGCACCATCCATTCAAAGCAATTCTTTTGTCGTTTTGAACCCCACGGTACCCTGAGCTGACACCCTGTCAAGCGCAGCGTCATCCTTCTGTTGTGCTTTTGATGGATGAGCATCTGGTCACTGCTCACGTGTCGTCTTCTTGTGTCTCGTTTAGCTTAGCTAGTTCCGAGTCCGCGTCTATTTCCAGTTTAACTCGACAGTGCTCATTCGTGCCAGGACAGCAATCTCCGTGTGGAACCAAAGGCTTAGGTTTCATTCAAATATGCTTGTCTGGGAAGACGAGAGTGAAAAGAGACTTGCACTTACACAGATGAGCGTCTTTGGAGCCGGACTGATGGTCGGCACCGCGCTGAGCGTGATCATTCCTGAGGGGGCCGAGGCCTTCTGCCTCGCTTTCCAAGGTGCATCCCCAATCATACTTTGTGGTGTATCCTGCTAATCTGCCTCCGATTCCAAGAGGGCTTCGACTCCGTCCATGTCACGACCACAGTTCTGCCGTCTGTCGACGACTGCTTTTTTGGCTGCGGCAGGCCTCAGAGTGAGGCAGACGTGCCCAGCAAGGGGCCCAACACGGTTTTCCGGCACGACTGAGTGACTGCAGTGCCGACGGCTGGCTTAGCGCGCGTGCTTCCGCGCAACCGCAGCGCGTGCGCTCCCTGGAAGAGCCCGCGCGCGAAAATGAGTTTGCGAAGAACGGGCGGGTGCTGTCTTTCAGGCGAAGCGGTGCCGGAAGGCCTTTTCGGCTTCTCTCTCACTGCAGGTTGGCCTCGCTGCACCGTGTCAACTCCCTCGAAGCGCCTCTCTTACTGCAAGTCAGCCTCATAACGCCATCCGAACTCCCTCGAAATACCCTCCGCACCAATGCTTTGTACTGAAAGAACGAGTGAAGAGGGGGGGGTTGGCGAGTTGTGTGCCCCCACTTTCAAGCCCAGCATTTTCACTCCGCGATCCTCGCGGCAGGAAGCCATTCTCTTCTGGAAGGTTCGGAGTATCTTCGGATGCGTGCGCACGTGCAGTTCAGAGAAGATTCGCAATGAAATAATAAATAAGACAACCTTTGCAGGTTGTGTGGCTTTCATAAAAGGGAGCCGTGCCCTCACTTATGTTAGTTCGATCCGGTTTCTTGTCGGTTATACTTCTGTATAACCTACATATGCTGGTTGCGTACCCAATTGCTATCCTATGTATTTGGTTTATTAGTGCTGCTGATAAGATTCGCAACTTTACCGATTTTGTGCTCAGAGTTTCCTTCCCGCTAAGCCAGCTTCCGCGCAGGTTTCCTCCTGATGCTCCTCCTGGACTGTGTGAACTTCGAGGGCTCGGACTCCGCAAGTGCGAGGAGCCAGTCGCTCGAGCACAAGGACCCCGACGAGTTCCTGCATCCAGCTTCGAAGGAACACACGTGCGTCCGTGCTGCTCGGGCTGCTTGGCGCTCCCAACAGCGTGCTCCAGCGGCGCTGAGGGGGCTGCGCATAGCGGAACGCACAGCCAACAACGAGCGCACCTGTGACACGCGCCCGTGACAACGACCGCCTGTGAGGCACCTGTGACACACGCACGCGACAACGAGCGCCTGGGAGGCACTTGTGACACACGCCTGCCACAAGCTTCCATCGCGAGAGAGGTTCGCAACGGGCGAGTGCTCGAGGCGCGCGGGCGGGTGTCTATGTGGCAGGCCTCTCTGGCAGCTGAAGGGCTTCAGTGCGCTCGTGGGCATCCTCTTCCACTGTGTTGCCGACGGGGTGGTACTCGGTGTGTCGGCCGTATCGCCGCACGAGGCCACAGGGTTCCTCATCGCCTTGGCGCTCATCATACACAAGGCACGCCCCCGCCTGGCCTCGCACGCCTGCAGGGGTCCCTCAAGGCCCCCTCAACGCCATGCAGGGGTCCCTCAAGGCCCCGCAGCAGCCGGGGTTCGCTGTCCGGGCAACAGGGTTTCTCACTCGCTCTGCTCACCACCCGCTTTGTCTTCTCATGCGCCACTTGTCCGGCCGCCAGATCTGCAAGGAGGCTCGTCGCAGTGTTCTCCTCGGTGTGCTGCCCGACGACTGCAGTCCAGTCAACTGACGTGACTGACTGACGGCTTCACGTTGGACGACGTCTTAACCGATCAACCCACCCGTGGCTTCCACGTGGCTTCCACGGGGGCAAAAATCGAGCGCAGTGCAGACTCGTAGCCAATGGGTGCGGTGCGGGAGGGTCCTCACTGTCTGGTGCCTCTTCCCGGGCTGGGTCTCCCGCCAGGCACCAGCGGCCTTCGGACTCAGCATGCATCTCCTCAGCTGGTGAGTTGTGGCTCGCCCTGCCGTCGAGTCCGGTCAACACCTCTGCGGGGGGTCACCATGCTATGCACCCTCAGAACACTGCTAGGGTTCAGCTAATGTGACGTTGTGTGGTGTGCTAGCCGTAGATGTGAGATGAGATGCCGGCGATGCGTGCCGGTTGTGTGGTGCGCTAGTGGTAGATGTGAGGTGAGATGCCGGCGATGCGTGCCGGTTGTGTGCTGCGCTAGTGGTAGATGTGAGATGAGATGCCGGTGATGTGTGTCGAGAGTGTGGTGCACTAGTCGTAGGGACTTGCTGAGCGGTCAGCGGCATGTCCTAGGTGAGCGGCGTGCTTGCTGCAGAGATTTGCTGACATATGTCTTCTATTCTCTGGTGCGGGATGCGCTACCAGTGGATGGAACTGGAGGCAGGTCCGGAAGGGCTCGCTTCTATTCTCTGTGTCAGCTCCCGCAGTGGCCATCATCGGCTACTCAGTGCTTGGAGCGATGTCCTTCGTATCGTCCCCAACGAGGTGATGAGCCCGTGCCGCGTTCATTCCACCGCGGCGCGACCTCTCCTACAGCGCATCACCGCTGTGTGGTCGCTTCCCCTGCGACCTGCTGCTAAAAAGCTGGCCTTCCGAGTAGCCAACGTGTACGATTACAACTGCGGAACCTTCGGCAAGCTGTCACATGGGCTCTTACAGCAGGCGCCAGTGCCCGCCAAGGTCAACATGTTGATGCGCATGGGCTAATGCAGCAGGCGCCAGTGCCCGCCAGGGTCAACATGTCGATGCGCATGGGCTCATGCAGCGGGCGCCAGTGCCCGCCAGGGTCAACATGTCGATGCGCATGGGCTCATGCAGCGGGCGCCAGTGCCCACCAGGGTCAACATGTCGATGCGGCCCAGTGCAGCGGGCGCCAGTGCCCGCCAGGGTCAACATAATGATAAAAAGATATGTCTCCATGCAGCGGGCGCCAGTGCCCGGCCATAGGGTCAACATATGTCGATAGCAAAAAGAGGCTCATGGTAGCGCTGTAGTTATCTCGCCAGGGTCAGTGATGCGCATGCCTGAGGTAGCGGGCGCTAGTACCCGCCAGGGTCAACAGGTCGATGCGGCGGAGGGCCTCATATGCAGCGGGCGCCAGTGACCGGCCAGGGTCAACATAGTCGATGCGCAGGGCCAGGCAGCGGGCGCCAGCAGATCTCTCGCCAGGGTCAACATGTCGAGTGCGCATGGCTCGAGTGCAGCGGGCGCCAGCACCGGCCAGGGCCAGATGGCCTGAGCGCATGGGCGTCCATGCGCTGGCCAGTGCAAGACTCGCCAGGGTCAACATGTCGATGAGGCCCATATTACGCAGTGCCTCACAGGGTCAACATTATTATGTTCATGCTATGGGCCTCATGCAGCGGGCGCAGCACCACAACGGTCAACATGTCGATGCGCATGTATCCTCATGGGGGCTGCCGTCAGGGTCAACATGTCAATGCGCATGGGCCCATGCAGCAGGCGCCAGTGCCCGCCACGGTCAACATGTCGATGCGGATGGGCCTCATGCAGCGGGCGCCAGTGCCCTCAGGGTCAACATGCCGATGCGCATGGGTGCAGCAGGCTAGTGCCTCGCCAGGGTCAACATGCCTCACGCATGGGCTCATGCAGCAGGCGCCAGTGCCCGCCACGGTCAACATGTCGATGCGGATGGGCTCATGCAGCGGGCGCCAGTGCCCGCCAGGGTCAACATGTCGATGCGCATGGGCTCATGCAGCGGGCGCCAGTGCCCGCCAGGGTCAACATGTCGATGCGCATGGGCTCATGCAGCGGGCGCCAGTGCCCGCCAGGGTCAACATGTCGATGCGCATGGGCTCATGCAGCGGGCGCCAGTGCCCGCCAGGGTCAACATGTCGATGCGCATGGGCTCTTGCAGCGGGCGCCAGTGCCCGCCTGGGTCAACATGTCGATGCGCATGGGCTCATGCAGCGGGCGCCAGTGCCCGCCAGGGTCAACATGTCGATGCGCATGGGCTCATGCAGCGGGCGCCAGTGCCCGCCAGGGTCAACATGTCGATGCGCATGGGCTCATGCAGCGGGCGCCAGTGCCCGCCAGGGTCAACATGTCGATGCGCATGGGCTCATGCAGCGGGCGCCAGTGCCCGCCAGGGTCAACATGTCGATGCGCATGGGCTCATGCAGCAGGCGCCAGTGCCCGCCAGGGTCAACATGTCGATGCGCACGGCGAAGCGCAGCTCCTCCGCTGAGAGGAGATCCGTGGCCACGTGTGCAGCATCGCGACGTGTCTGCTGCTCTCGGGAGGCACTTTCCTGTACGCCGCGTGCATGCACATTCTACCGAGTGCCATGAAGGCGAACGACCACCACCGCTTGCCTCTAAGCCAGGTTCCTCCCACACGGGCTCGAGCGCGTCCGCCCTTGACGTGGCACCATTGTGACACGCGCCAGCTGGCACTCATCATCCAAACATGGAGGTCTTCACATCTCTGCCGGATATCGTAGGTGGAGCGCAGAACATAAGAAATATGCAGCTGATTGAAAGTGCAGGGCTGTAAGGAAAGGGAAGGCGATCTCCGGGCTGACGTGGCAGACAAACATGTGCCGAGGGCTGTTGGGCGAGACAAAGACATTCCAGGCTGGCGTGGCAGGCAGACGTGTCTAGAGGGCCGTTCTCAAGGGCAAGTTAAAGGCTGACGTGGATGGGCGGAGAGGGCTGTTTTGTAGGGCAGGTTGCAGGTTGACGTGGCAGGAGGATGGACAGAGAGGGCCGTTCTGTAGGGCAGGTTCAGGCTGACGTGGCAGGTGGATGGGCGGAGAGGGGGCCATTCTGTAGGGCAAGTTGTAAGTTGCAGGCTGACGTGGCAGGTGGATGGGCGGAGAGGGCCGTTCTGTAGGGCAAGTAGCAGGCGGACGTGGCAGGTGGATGGGCGGAGAGGGCTGTTTTGTAGCGCAGGTTGCAGGTTGACATGGCAGGTGGATGGACAGAGAGGGCCATTCTTTAGGACAAGAAGCAGGCTGGCGTGGCAGGTGGATGGGCGGCGAGGCTGTTTTGTAGGGCAGGTTGCAGGTTGACGTGGCAGGTCGATGGCCAGAGAGGGCCATTCTGTAGGACAAGTAGCAGGCTGGCGTGGCAGGTGGATGGGCGGCGAGGGCTGTTTACTAAGGCTATTACTTTCACTGGTAGGCGCATGCGTTGAGGGCTCGCCCCAGGGCGGCGCATGCGTTGAGGTCTCACCCCAGGGCGGCGCATGCGTTGAGGGCTCACCCCAGAGCGGCGCATGCGTTGAGGGCTCACCCCAGGGCGGCGCATAGGATAATCAACTTCTACTAACTTCATATATCTAGTAGAAAGTGTACGAACACACACTCATACACACACACACTGTTGATTGATTTAAACTGATAAGAGTGTTTGTTCGTTACACACAGTGCTTATATCACATAGCACTGTTCAAGTGCTCACTGTTACTCAGTCATAGCTACTTCTATACTCGTACTAGTACTCTTGTGTTCTGTGACAGATACTGTATACTTTTGAATTGATCTTCTGTCTCTTGTAATCTCATTGTCATCATTGTTCTGTTCACCTTTACACACAGTACTGTACTCTGTCATACTGTCATACAGTCATACTGTCATACAGTCATACTGTCATTGAATTTGTACTTTTGAGCTCTCTGTCTTTAACACTGTCTCAGAGTCTACAGTTTTCCTACTCCTCCTTACTCATGCTCTTCGAAAATATCTCAATACCACAGCACTGAGTATCTGAAAACGGTCCAAAGCTAGACTTTTGGTAAAGAAGTCTGCCAAATTCTCCTTCGTAGGCACTTTTGCAATAACAACTCTGCCCAGCTCTACCAACTTTGCCACATATCGATTTCTCACTGCCACGTGACGTGTCGCTGCATTGTTCAGAACATTCTCTGCCTGTGCCACCGAAGCATGATTATCTCCATGAATTGTGACAGGTTGCTTGACAGGCGAAAATTCTGCCAACAGATTGACAACATACTCTACGTCCCGTGCACATTCTGACAGCGCTATCAATTCTGCCTCTGCTGTGCTCACTGCAACTGTCTTCTGCAACTTTGACGAATACATGACAGTGCTCCCATTCAGACGCACCAATGAACCTGTAACAGAGCGCCTGGTCACTTTATCTGCAGCATGGTCCGCGTCTGTATAAGCTGTCACTATCAACTCAGCAGTCAGTGAAGCTGGCGAACTGCACTGCAAAGTCAAGCAAACATGAACAGTTCCTTTCAAATATCTCAGCACACGTTTCAAATGCTGCCAATGCTCTTGCCCATAGCAGTGAGAGAACCTGGCCAAATAACAGACTGCTGTCAGAATATCAGGCCGTGAGCAACGTGCCAGCCACATCAGTTCCATCACCAGGTTGATATAAGGAAGCTTCTCCAACTTCTCCTCCGAGTCCACAGGCAACAAAGACAGTCTGGGCTCCATAGGTGTCAAACACGGATTGCAGTCCTGCATAGAATACCTCTCCAGCATACGCTGTATCAGCCCAACCTGACTGATTTGACACTCCCTGACAAGACCATAGTCACTGAAAGTCATACTCATGCCCAGCAACTCCACCAACGGGCCCTTGTCCTTACTCGGATACTTCTCACTGAATGCTCTGAAGAATTCCACCTTCCACTCCACTGATGAAGTGAACACAGTGTAGTCGTCCACGTGTACGTACACAAACACCACCAGTGTACCATGCTGCCAGATGTAAAAGAGACACGGGTCAATGTTGGACACCCGGAGCCTGCTGTCATAAGCCAGCAGAAAGTTCTTGCTCGTCTTGTACCAAATGCGTGGTGCCTGTTTCAAGCCGTACACACTCTTCTGCAAAATTCCATACAGTACTCCCCGTACTGTCCGTGCATTAGGCCAGCTGACATACATAGGAGTGTCCACGTCCAGCTCGCCGTTCAAAAAGCAAGTGATGACGTCCAGAGCAAACGCCGATAGTCCCAACACCAGACTGAGCTGAATAAGAATTCTCAACGTTGACAACTGTGTACACGGGGCATACACGTCCTCATAGTGCACCCCATGCTGCTGACCATTACCACACACCACCCATCTGGTCTTCCTCTCAGTCACCTCTCCAGCAGAGTCCAGCTTCGCTTTGTACACAGCTGTCATGCGCATTACCTTCTCACCAGCCGGTACCGACTCCACCGGCTCGATTGCCTTCTTCACGTCAATAAGAGCACACTCCTCCTTGTGATCTGACTCCTGCCACTGCACTGCGTCAGGTCCCTTCAACAACTGAACCCATCCTTTCGGCTCGGTCACTCCAACTGGCAACCCCGTCAATTTCTCCTCACGAGCTGCCAAAGCAACATGACGATTCTCAAACCTCACTCGAGCCTCACACACATCAACTGCCGAGCCACTCACTCCAGCATGACGTTCCAATATCACCTGATACGGCAACACATGATCCTCTCGTGCCGTAGCACACACCACTGCTGCCTCCCATTCACCTCCTCCTGACTGCTGCAATACCACCTTCTCAAACAAAGGATAGAATGAGTTCACTGACAACTTCACACGAAACTCAAACAGCAGCTCAAGATGCTCCACCCGTGCTTCCAGAAACACACTCACCGGTGTCCAAAATGTTCTTCCACCAGCACTTTTCAACTTCACTACACCAGTGAACTCATCACCCTTTGGCTCCACATAGGCACGCAGTTCCAGTATCACTGTCGCTGTACCCCCAAACGCTGTAACGAAGTTTCCATCCAGAGCCTCGCAGTCGTACAACGATCTCAACGGTGTCAGCATAGAGGGATCCCAAGACATCACCAGCTTTCCATACAGATCGACGCGCTCGTCGAACCGGACCATACCACTTCTGACCACCTTCTCCTTGTCCTGGCTGTATAGCAGATAAGCCGTAGATCGCTCTTCGTGTCCCACATAGATCAAGGGAGTAGCCCGATCAGCCAGTTTGGAACGCAGGCTCGCGTCGATGAAAGCGTACGCACGACAACCAAACACTCGTAGCACAGACAGATCGTACTTCTGGTTCAGCACCTGCAAGCTGGACTGCATACCCAGCCCAGCCTTGCAAAGTCGATTGATAAGGTACACAGCGTGCCTCATAGCCAAAGGCCACATAGTCGCGGGCAAACCAGCAGTCGCCAACATAGCCCTCGCCTTCGTCTGCAAAAACTTGTTCATCGTCTCCGCCCTGGCATTGTTCTCGTGCAAGTACGGTGACGTCGTCCTCTGCACAATAGCATTGTCCTCACAGTACTTCTTGGTCTTTCCAGACACGATGGTAGAGTCATTGTCAGAGTGCAACACCAGCACGTCCAAGTCGTACACCACCTGCTCAACACGAGTCTCCTCCTCAAGGAACACTCGCCCAGTCGCCCTCACCATTTTGCGATAGTCCTCCAGAGCGTCGACATACTCCAGCTTCTGTTTCCATACATAGAAGTGACACACGTCTGAAAAGTCATCCACGTGAATGGTATACCCACGATAACCTTTTGTAGATGTCACGAACGGTCCACCATGGTCAGTGAACGTCAGCTGCCCCATCTTGACAGACACCTCCCTCTTGTCCACCACCTTTCGTACAGACTTCGGGACCCTTCCCCTATCTGTCGTCTGTGATGGCCTCTTCGGCGCCGCCACCTGGCACGCCATACAGTTCACCGAACAGCTCAGTACATTGCTGTTCCTCAATTCCTCAGAGTTGACCCCAAGGTCCAACCCCTGAAGGTCCATGACCTCCACATACTTGTCACAAGCATGACCAAGCCTGAGATGTGCAACAACCTTCACGTCCACCCTCGGGACCACATACTGATCAAGATACAGCACAACCACTGGCCACGGAGTCCCCTGGATAAACACACGACCAGGCTCGGACTCCTCCAGCTCAGACACGTTATAGCACTGATCCGTTCTCGCTGAGAATATCACGCTGCCCTTCGAGTATACGTGCAACTCCTCAAACTTCGTCGTCAGACTCCACCACGCAGCATTTGGCTTGTACGGCACCACAAGCATAAACTTCGTGTTCACGGGGTCCTTAGGAAAGTCCATGAGTATCTTGGTCAGCAGTCTCTCAATGAACATATCGTCGTACGGTGGATTACCCCAGAAGCTTCGTCCCGTCAGACAATGAAGAAACACCGAGTTCACCAACGAGTAGTACTCGCTCACCTGCCGATTGTGCTCGTCAGCACACATATCCAGATGAAAGGGCCCCTTCTCAATGTTCCACCTCTGGAACTCGGTGAACTTCCAGTTGCATTTGTCCCTCACCGGACTACTCTTCTTCTTGCCGCACTCCACCCCCGGCAGCGCAGCCTCCTGTACGACAACCTCAGGTAAAACATACACGTTCCCCTTTCTGCAGACGTCGTACTCGAACAGATTCTTCTTGTCCTTCAGTACACGGTCCCCAAACTGTGCATACAGACCGTACTTGTCCTCCAGGCTCACCGCGGATACCAGATTGAAGGGGGACTCAGGCACATACTGAGCCTCCACCAGCAGCACGTCAGCCTTCTTCGTCACCCGATTCCACAAGGTAATATACCCACGGCCTCCCCCACGAGACGTCGTCACCTCTCCAGCCATGACCTTGAACGCCACCGCTGATGACGCGTTCACCTGAGCGCCCTCAAACATAGACAGGTCATTAAAAATAGACCTCGTGGCCATGCTATCAAAATACAGCTCTCTCTCAGAGTCTACCACAGTTGCTGCACACAGGTCTTCCTCATGCACCGAGTCCTCATAGTACTCATTCTGCACCAGTGCGTCATTCTCCTTGTCTCTGTCGTACACACCGTACACCCAGGTGTCCTCCAATACCTCACCAGTGTATACTACCTTCTGGTTTGCCACTGTAGCGACCACCGGACAGGCAACATGAACTTCTTCATGATTCTCCAAGCTCCACAGCTCCTCCGCAGAAACTTCCGTACGACGCGGCCTCGCTGAACTCGATGAAGGTCCATTCTCCACCGTCGCTGCTACCGCGTCAGGTGACTTCTTCGCCGCGATTTTCTTCAGCCTCCGCGCATAGTTCTCACGAACCCCTTTCTCCTTAGCAGGATTGAGCTTGATGAACTCCTCCATACCTGCCGGGTTGCTTATCCAGCACTTCTCTGCAGAGTGTACACCAGAGCACGTAGGACATATCAATTTCTTCCCGTCATTGAACCTCTTCTCCTCGCTCTGCCTCCTTCTGTCCGCAACCAGTGCTCTTGCCACTGCAACAGTCTCCTCGTCCACAGTAGCTCCCACAATACTCGATGAATGAACCGCCGATTGCTGTACGACATTCACATAAAAATACTCAGACCTCTGCATAAGCATATCAAACGAAGGACGTCGTTCCTTACTGATATCCGCAACCACCTGCGAATACTCTATAGGCATAGCCGCAACAGCCAGAGCAGTCACCAGCACCTCGACAGTTGTCGGGTCAAGCTTCGCACCCCCATAGTTGGCCACTGAGCACATAACGTCACCAAAATATCCCAACTGCTTCACCGGGTCCTCATTGGCGTTCACCGACAGCTTGCATAGCTTCTTCATTGAGCCCGCGAGTTGACCAAACAGCTGCGGCTCCACTTTGCACTTCAGTTTCCTGAACGCCTTCAACCCGTCATTACCACAGCGTCGTACAACGTCAAAGGCGTCCCCAGCTGTCACCTGCTTCAAAATAGCTGACAAAATTGTACTGGCCATACTCGCAGAACCAGGCACAGTAATATAACTGCCGCTGTCGTCAAAGACCTCTTCAAAAACGTCCTCGTCCTCTGCCTGTAACGCATGCTTGTCTTCTGCCCGTGATGAAGGCTTCTCCTCTGCAGCTGTGTTGCCATATCCTCTCGATTTAGGCATAAACAAGTTCAGTCCTTTGATATCTGCAATATCTGACACTTGATAGTCGCACACTAGTTCTAGCAGCTCAGGATAAAACGTGACTGCTGACTCTAACTGTGTCTTAAATTGTACCCAGGACTCATACTGATTCCTCTCTGTACCCGTGTACTTCGTCGTACCCAACAACTTCACAACGCACTGAACTGTCTTCTGTGCGTTGGCAGTGCTCATTGCACCCGACGCAGCTTCTTCATTCTCTGTCGATTTCCCAGACTCCTTCTTCTCTGAAATCAAAGCATGAATTGTCGCTTCCATTGATTTCATAAAACTAGCCTGCTGCTCTACCAATTCCTGAAGCTGCGATTCCCGCGTAGGATACTTTCCTTTCCCCGCGTCCGCCATGACGGCTGTATCTACACTATCAGACCTATATCAAGCCCATAACCTAGGATAATCAACTTCTACTAACTTCATATATCTAGTAGAAAGTGTACGAACACACACTCATACACACACACACTGTTGATTGATTTAAACTGATAAGAGTGTTTGTTCGTTACACACAGTGCTTATATCACATAGCACTGTTCAAGTGCTCACTGTTACTCAGTCATAGCTACTTCTATACTCGTACTAGTACTCTTGTGTTCTGTGACAGATACTGTATACTTTTGAATTGATCTTCTGTCTCTTGTAATCTCATTGTCATCATTGTTCTGTTCACCTTTACACACAGTACTGTACTCTGTCATACTGTCATACAGTCATACTGTCATACAGTCATACTGTCATTGAATTTGTACTTTTGAGCTCTCTGTCTTTAACACTGTCTCAGAGTCTACAGTTTTCCTAGCGCATGCGTTGAGGGCTCGCCCCAGGGCGGCGCATGCGTTGAGGGCTCACCCCAGGGCGGCGCATGCGTTGAGGGCTTACCCCAGGGCGGCGCATGCGTTGAGGTCTTGCCCCAGGGCGGCGCATGCGGTGAAGGCTTGCCCAGGGGCGGGCGCATGCGTTGAAGGCTTGCCCCAGGCGGCGCATGCGTTGAGGCTCACCCCAGGGCGGCGCATGGTCAAAAGCCACCCAGGCGCGCATGCGTTGAGGCTCACCCCAGGGGCGGCGCATGCGTTGAGAGCACTTGAGGCAGCGCATGCGTTGAGGCTTGTCAGGCGGCGCATGCGTTGAGGCTCACCCCAGGGCGGCGCATGCGTTGAGACTCCACCCCAGGGCGGCGCATGCGTTGAGGGCTTGCCCCAGGGCGGCGCATGCGTTGAGGGCTCACCCCAGGGCGGCGCATGCGTTGAGGGCTCACCGCAGGGCGGCGCATGCGTTGAGGGCTTGTCCCAGGGCGGCGCATGCGTTGAGGGCTTGCCCCAGGGCGGCGCATGCGTTGAGGGCTCACCCCAGGGCGGCGCATGCGTTGAGGGCTTACACCCCAGGGCGGCGCATGCGTTAGGGGGCTTGCCCCAGGGCGGCGCATGCGTTGAGGAGCTCACCCAGGGCGGCGCATGCGTTGAGGGGCTCACCGCAGGGGCGGCGCATGCGTTGAGGCTTGTCCCAGGGCGGCGCATGCGTTGAGGGCTTGCCCCAGGCGGCGCATGCGTTGAGGAATACCCCAGGGCGGCGCATCGTTGAGGAGCTTACCCAGGGCGGCGCATGCGTTGAGGGCTTGCCCCAGGGCGAGCGCATGCGTTGAGGCTCACCCAGGAGGCGAGCGCATGCGTTGAGGGCTTGTCCCAGGGGCGGCGCATGCGTTGAGGGCTTGCCCCAGGGGCGGCGCATGCGTTGAGGGCTCACCCCAGGGCGGCGCATGCGTTGAGGATTCGCCCCAGGGCGGCTCATGCAACCGGTGGATTGGGCTACAAGGGTGCTCCGGGCGGTTGTGGCGCGCTTATGATGCTGCGATGCCATGGCAGGAGAACATGCGCTGCGCGTTGTATGCTGACGGGCCACTAAACAACTTGCTTGAGGTCAACGTTTTGGGCAGGCCGTCAGCTGAAGGGTCGTCTCCCCACACCTATGGAGGATCACAGCATTTCTGAGCTGTTCATGGTGATGTGACAGGTGGCGGCGCTATGCGTCGGTGCAGTCATCCCTCTGTTGCTGTCCATGGTGGTGGAGCATGACCACGGCATCCCGGGCCATGAGCACGGGCACCTGGAGGAGCACGGTCATCAGCACGGCGGAGCGTTTCACCATGAGCATCTCCAGGGCGCCGTGGATCATACTCATGCTCATGAGCACGGGCATAGGTCATGACCATTCGACGACTGATGCAGTTGCGCATGTATGGCTATGGCGTGATGTGCGGCTGTGACTTAATGCATGACTGCAGCCTCAGTAGCGCCTGTTTGGCTCAATAGATGCGTCTGCTGTATCTTGCTGCATCCCCATTGGATGTTCGGTCAGTTGTTTTGTCAGTTCGTTCAGTATGCTGTCGTAACATTGTGTACTCATAATGTTTGCCTCTCGACTGTGATGACCGGTCAGGAGGAAACTATTGCAATACAACGCATACCAAGCGAGCCTGTCCTCAAGTTCTCTAGCCCTATCTACACCAGAAGTGCAAGTTCTACACCATTTTGTTTATACCGCACCCTCGACTATGACTGTGGCAAGCTCCCCAAGAACTGATGCAGCCATACTTCAAGTCGCCACAAAGACAAGTTCTCACACCGCGAAAGGCGGCCCGCCGCGGGTTCCCAGAGCCTCATTCGTCGGACACATCCGTGCGCAGAGAGCGAACTCTGAGTTCCGGCGGAATTCCTGCGCCCTGCACATGAGGAGGCCCTCCAGAGTTGTATAACAGAAATCAAAGTGTATATGATTTATTTGCGTGTAGTGTGGCATGTGCAATATGTAATAAACGCTCCTATGTAGTTGGGTCTCCAGGTCCCCTACCTGTTGCATCTCAGTGTACGGTGCTATGGCATGGTTCCACTCTGCTTTTGCATGCTTTTCTTCATCTCAGGGGGCCAATTTCAATTAGCATTCCTGATGTCCACTTGCTACGCCAAGCCTTGATATGTATATATCCCAGTACATAATTGATTAAATCAATTAAATGTTTAATTTCCCAACACATGGCACCTATGACTACCGGTAAAATGACCATCTAAGAATGAGTAAAGTTGTTGCTAAACCCATCTTTCGTCCCGCCGAAAACCGCGTTCACACCCGCGACAAGTGAGCAGACGCTCACTCATCATACGTGGCAAAATAGGCGGCGAGCTTAGAAACATTTGTTTTTCAAGCGGTCTCAAAACATGTTTGACCCTGCGCGTGCTCTGACCTGCCTTATATATTTCGTTTGACTTAGAACAAGGTACTGGTTCTCTCTCTCTCTCTCACCCCTTGCTACTAACTTTTCAGGTGACGCGGATTGATTTAAAAAAACATCCGTAACATAGAGATGCGACTAGAGTTTTTCAGATTTTAGAAGGGTGTTTTTAGAAAACTTTTTTGTGTTACCGAATTTCGAGTTCGGGTCTCAGTTGATAGGAACTGACCGCGTTCGCTGCTGACACGAGGACCACTGTGTAAGTCCCGAATTTCCGCTGATAGGCTTGAACTATTGCGGTGCACTCTGTTCTGCATCGCATGCGCTCAGACTTGGTCACAGCCTTTTTTGACCTCACAGGAAGGTTTTTAGCTTTTACTTAAAGGGAGCAGCGCGTCCAGAGAGCAATTCTCTGGCGGGACTTGTGTGTCCTCGGGTCTAATCACCCCTGCTCCCCCCTCTAACTCTGTCGGACTTTGCTGTGTGCAGATTCGCTTGGAGAGTTGCAAAAAAACTCCCAAGAAGGTATACCAAAGGTATATTTTTTTCACGGGCTGTTTTGAGCTTAAGAGTAGCTGTTTTTTTCAGTTGACGAAGCCCGTAATAATTAGTTTCGTGGAGGCTAGAATTGCTGAGCGCGGCAGCGCCGAGAAAATACGAATGAGACTGCAGCAGGCCCAGTGCAGCCTGCGAGCTTCAGCTGTTTACCTTAGTTTGGTTTGCTCAAGGCACAGGCCTTCTGGCAAGTGCATATCTTGTCTCCATAGTGCTGCTAGTATGAGTGGCATTTTTGGGGCTGCAGTCTGAGTGTTGGGGCGAAACCCACTCAGCTTGGGTTGAATTCCCAACAGTCCCGTGAGGGGGGGGGATGCAAGTGCCGCAGGTGAAAAGAAAAGTATTCCCCTGTTGCCGAAAGATTTGCGGCTAGCACTCCATCATAGAAGGGAACGCACCATCCCGTTTGCTGCACTTTTGATAGGGCAAGAAGGTGGAACCCTGACTGCCGGTTGCATGATTCAACACGCACGCCGGGACTGATGAGCTCGGCAAGGTGTGCGAACCCAATGCGATATTTTTCGGGACTGAAGTCTGAGTATTGGGTCTCACCCGGCTCAGCTTGGGTTGAAATCCCAACAGTCCCGGGGGGGATGCAGGAACCGACGATGACCGTACGTGACGACATCGCCGTCGGTTCATTAGATATGGCGCTGCCTTTGTGAGTGACGTAGGCGCTTTCAAGTGCACAGTATAGGTCTGCACGTCTGTTGTAACGGCCTGTGTTCGATGTAAGGCTGAAAATGACCGGAATCGCCGATCGCCAGTTGTAGCAGGCTGACTCCTATTTAGGACTCGAAAAACATATATACTAGTTGTAATATATGCACTCTGGTTTTAGAACTAGGCTTGAATAGGTTGCTGTGTTGGTATCATCATCAATAATAGTGATATTTACGCGTTTAAGCGAATAACATAACCTGTGATCCAATTTGAGGGTTCAAACCTTCTAGGACTTATAGTCGTACATGAATCTTCTGTATGGACATATATCAGAAAGTAAACACTCACATGCTAGCAATTAGCACGTTCCCAACGCATTAAGGGTGCTAGCATGCTCAAACTGTAGGAGTCTCCACTCTTGCTTTCTCTCTTCTTTACGGTTTCGGACTTATTCTATCTACACTTATTAAACGACCGCACGAGGTATGATTACGATTGGTCAACTATCAGACTTCGGTTTCGTAAATCTTTCTAGTTATGCTTTTGCTTTCAAGTGCATGCTTTCAATACACAATATACAGCAGTTACGGCTCTTTACTTTTTATGTTACAATTCTCAGTTCAGTTCTCATCCTCGAAACTGGTTACACTTAGAGTTCTTATACATTCAGGAACTCTTTCCATAACTCAACTGTACTGAGTACTCCGTACAACAGGCTAGGCACCTCACATCAACATCATTATGATCGGTCCTACTGTACTCCGTACTGAGTACTCTTGCGTTTTGTACTTAGCCGTTTTTCTTGCTCTTGTGCTTGCCTCCTAGCACACAAACCCTATCTTATAAGTCCTACACCCCCCTGAATTTTACATATGCTGCACACCAAATGCCTTCGAATTAGTCAAAATGGACCGCACCATCGTTTTCAGCAACATCAACATAGGTAATAATAACATTAACATCGGTAGCATACATTGGAGAACTCTCCGAGCAATACCCAAACCCCTTAGATGGTCGATTCGGACCCCCCAGGTGCCATGTGAAGTAACTTTGATTGTTGATCATAATATTGGCATTGAGCGCACGCTGTGCACTCGAAGAATACAAACCTCTTGTTCAATACAATGGATGGTATATGAGTCAGAGACACCTATAGGACAGCATATGCCAGTAAATGTACGACACACTCATTAGCTCTCTGCAATAATGTATGCCTGCGCTGCTATCCGCGTTGCTGTTCTTCGCTCTCACTCACGGTGGCGAATCCTGTTGGTTTCAACGGGCACAACCACCTAGTGGAAGTGGTTTGTGGACTATGGTTGTCCATGCATTGCCTTTCTGAAAAATATCTCTCGCAGCGATATGTTGTGCATAGCCTTCAATGAACCAAAATTTTGTCAAATCAGATATTTGTCTTCATTGCACAAGTATGTGCAAATGCCACCCCACTCAGATTAATTGCGCCTCGATATCGAACAGCGCGCACTTATTTGAAGATTCTATGAATTTTGTGCCTGGACGAACCATAGCTCATATGTTTTCATGAGAATATCAATTTGTACACAACCGCCAACCCCAAAACCACCACCGCCTCGTGACCCCGGTGAGCTGCGTCCCCGCCTGGACTATTCCTCGGTGCCGACCTCTGGACGGCTTGTGCTTGCTCTCCTGGCACTCTCAGCGGTGGTGCTCATGGTCTGGATCTGTCTGTACTTGCCGTCAGTCAGTCAGCCAGCCAGTCAGCCAGTCAGTCAGCCAGCCAGCCAGCCAGCCAGTCAGTCAGTCAGTCAGTCAGTCAGCCTGCGCCCTCTTGGGGCGGCCGCGGGCGGCATGGCTGTCCAGTTATTTACGGCTGCTGGTCTGGCTCCCGGTGATACCGGGTCTTCTGTACCTTTTGGGTATCAGTCTGGCTCTTATGCGTCACTGGATATTATTGTACCGTCTGGTCAGTCTGGATCTCTGGTTACTATACAGTACCCTCTGGATCCGAGTGGCTATACTGGTATTCTGGTCTTTGGGTCAGTATCATCAGACACCCTGCATGTCACTGACTCCGAGTGGTTTCATGTGGTACCTGGAGCTCTGGCAGTTGCAGTCCCGGGCCCTGTGAGGGCCGACGGGGGCATTGTGGTTGACTCGGGGGCTACCTGTGTCATGTGTGGTGACCTTGGCTGGTGTACCGACGTGGACTATACCCGCACTGTGGCTTTCACCACCGCCACAGCGGGCTCCCATCGGACGGATGCTACAGTGACCTTTCACCTGTTCGGTGTTTATCCAGGATGGCTCAATTGATCACTTCGTCATCCCCGGGGCCCATTACAAGAAGGGTGCCCGGACCTTGCTATCCGTCAGGGTTATGCTGACCCTGGGCTTCGGCTCGACCGACCGACCGACTCTAGTGCTTCCTTTGTGTGCTGGATATATATATATCCTGCTATCATCCCACAGATTTGACTGCAGTTCAACCGACGATCGATCGATTTGATATTCTAATTTAATTACACTCTGGCTTATTACTACAAAGCACTGGTATGTACCAATACGGATATTACACTAAGAATGTTTGCAATGTGAAGGACTATTTTGCAATATAAGCGTGATTTGACACTTCTTGTCCCGGGGAGGGTGGGGGAGGGTCTGGATATGAAGGAATAGTCTGTAATACAAGCGTGATTTGGCACGCATCGTCTTTTTTTGCGTGCTGCCACTTATTTCTTCGAAAGTCAAAATGACACGGTCGAATAATATATTATCCGGGTTCACATGTCCTGGATGGCAATGTCCTGGCGTAACTATTATCATGCCACCCGCGCCCTGCCTATACTGCGATGGTTCGGCATCGCACCTTTGAGATAAAAATAAGGGTAACATACACCACATATCCATGAGATGCACAGCATGTATTTCCCAGCGCAATGATGAATTGCTGTGAAGAATCGTCATCGTCGCCATTCATCCTGCATCGTTCTTTATGGTTGTTCCTCGTCCTTCAAAACCCGTTTGATGTTCAACGTTCATCTCCCTATTCAGCATTTCCCTATTCAGCTGTAGCAATGGGTTGAGTAGTGGAAACACCCACACCGACAGTGGCGTGATGTTAATGAAAATATTATTTAACTTCCGTCTAGTGTAATGCTTGGACGCTCTTATCACAGTCATTCAAACAAGCAACAATATAAAAAAGGGACCATATGCTGGTCATATATGGCTATCATACATAAGTATATACGCGTTACATATGTGGTGTGGCTGATAGTTATGCATATCCCACCACATGCACGTACAGCGTTTCTGTCTTGGAACCTTCCCATACTCTACTGGTAATTTCTAGCGCTGTCATAGTTATCACGTAAATAATATAAATACAAAATCATATAGGGGGCTGTCACCCACTCTTTTTCAATCTAATGCTTGCTTCCTCTGGCATATGTGTTTCGCATGGAGTTGTGGAGATGCTGCACGCGATCTGAAAAATGTCGAGGTGGCTGGTCAGCGTTAGCATTGTTGTGGCGAGAACCAATGGTCCCATTGACTCTGCTCCCAAAAATATGTGGCAAGATGCTGCGCCTCCTCCCTCCGGCACTGCTGATTTCGACGGTCCGTGATCTTACTGAATCGGTGGGTGGTTTGATGTGCATGTTTGAAAGCAGTGGCTTGATGGTACCTGCAATAGTAAGGTAATCGCCACATAAGAACACGCATGAGCACGTCCCCATGCGCTTTCACAGAGACGAAAAGTTAGCAAAGGAAGCAGCAAATTGCACTTGCGAAAGACGAAAAGGCTTTCATGCTGCGGCAGGCAATGGTGAAGGTTGTGTTGCTCGAAATGGTGCCGGTGCTGGAACCATTTAGTACAGGTGGACGAAGAGTCGGGCATGGGAGGCGAAGCATTTGAGCAACTCACCCCACAGTGCGGAGCGCGCCGACCTGGGCACTACGCGTGGGCTCTGCGCTGTGTCGGCGGTGTCGGGGCCTGAAGTCAGCTGTGCATTCCGATCTGGCAATGGCACTCCTGCAAGTATCTGCGATATGGCGAGCCGACTTCCATCGGCGTTTTTCCGAGCTTCATCGAGCGCCAGTCGATACCTCTTCGCACTCGCCTTGTTTTGCATCCTGATCGCTAGCCCTGCCAGGCTCTCCAGGGTGTCCGCAACGTCGGGATGCCCCTGTAAACAGATTGCTCCATCTCCTCCCCTTGCCCCATGATTGTTCCATCTCCTCCCCTTGCCCCATGCGATCTGCGTCACTCGTGAAGCTCAAAGCATGCGCCCTTGGACTTTGCATCACAACCGGCAATGGGGCTGTTCTAGTGAAGTCGAAGGTGTCTGTAGCATCGTCACCCTCTGACTTGAGGTGCACACAGCTGGGGATGGCATGCGCGCTTAAGCTGGCAGCGCATCAAGACGGGAATGGATTCATGCGGCGTTTCGATTGACAGGGTAGTGAGCAAGCCGCATGATGCAAGCGCACACCGCCATTCTCATAACCAATACGCGAAGCCCTCCCAGGATGAGCACAGCCAGTGCACCATTGTCAGCACTGAAAGTATTTCTGCAGAGTGCGGAAGAGTGCGGCGGTGCCATTGGCGGGGAAGCCCAGGGCACAATTTTCGGTCGTCTACTGTTGCGGTCATTTACTGCTGAACAGCCCAAGCCAGGGAAGGAAGGCAGACGTGGCGCGGTGTTGCCCCCACCTCCCGCAGAGCAGATAAGCGCTCAGAGAGCGCTCTACGATAATAGTGCTCGGCGTCGCTGAAGCGCCCCATCAGCAGCATTAGGGCTGCAAGGTTGTTGAGCGACGTGCCGATGTCAGGATGAGGGTCAGGGCCAAGCAGCTGTCCCCGAGCGCATCCAGACCATTGAGCGACTGCACCTACGACGGTCAGGGCCAAGCAGCTGTCCCCGAGCGCATCCAGACCATTGAGCGACTGCACCTATGAGAGTCAGGGCCAAGCAGCTGTCCCCGAGCGCATCCAGACCATTGAGCGACTGCACCTAGAGTCAGGGCCAAGCAGCTGTCCCCGAGCGCATCCAGACCATTGAGCGACTGCACCTATGAGGGTCAGGGCCAAGCAGCTGTCCCCGAGCGCATCCAGACCATTGAGCGACTGCGCCTATGAGGGTCAGGGCCAAGCAGCTGTCCCCGAGCGCATCCAGACCATTGAGCGACTGCACCTATGAGGGTCAGGGCCAAGCAGCTGTCCCAGCGCATCAGACCATTGAGCGACTGCACCTATGAGGGTCAGGGCCAAGCAGCTGTCCCCGAGCGCATCCAGACCATTGAGCGACTGCGCCTATGAGGTCAGGGCCAAGCAGCTGTCCCCGAGCGCATCCAGACCATTGAGCGACTGCACCTATGAGGTCAGGGGCCAAGCAGCTGTCCCCGAGCGCATCAGACCATTGAGACTGCACCTGAGGTCAGGGCCAAGCAGCTGTCCCCTAGCGCATCAGACCATTGAGCGACTGCACCTATGAGGGTCAGGGCCAAGCAGCTGTCCCCGAGCGCATCCAGACCATTGGCGACTGCACCTATGAGGTCAGGGCCAAGCAGCTGTCCCCAGCGCATCCAGACCATTGAGCGACTGCACCTATGAGGGTCAGGGCCAAGCAGCTGTCCCCGAGCGCATCCAGACCATTGAGCGACTGCACCTATGGTTCTCGCATCTGCAGCTGCTTGACGCAAGCAGCAAAGTGGCGGCGTACAAAGTAGTGCCATGATCATCGCCAACAGAAATGCACCGAATCACTTAATACATTGCATGCTGATGGAGTGATACGCGTCTTATACTGTTTTTTTTTCAGAGCGCGCACGATGGCAGACTGCCATTGCCATGCCTGCACAGAGTATGCGAATGTGCAGCATGACTGAACACAATATCCGATTGGTCATTATGGCTGCAGAAAGGATGTGACTGGTCATTGTGGCTGCAGAAAGGATGTGACTGGTCATTGCGGCTGCAGAAAGGATGTGACTGGTCATTGCGGCTGCAGGAAGGATGTGACTGGTCATTGCGGCTGCAGGAAGAAGGATGTGATTGGTCATTGCGGCTGCAGAAAGGATGTGACTGGTCATTGGGCTGCAGAAAGGATGTGTCTGGTCATTGTGGCTGCAGAAGGATGTGACTGGTCACTTTGGCTGCAGAAAGGATGTTATTGGTCATTGTGGCTGCAGAAAGGATGTGACTGGTCATTGCGGCTGCAGAAAGGATATGACTGGTCATTGTGGCTGCAGAAAGGAAGTGACTGGTCATTGTGGCTGCAGAAAGGATGTGTCTGGTCATTGTGGCTGCAGAAAGGATGTGACTGGTCATTGTGGCTGCAGAAAGGATGTTATTGGTCATTGTGGCTGCAGAAAGGATGTGTCTGGTCATTGCGGCTGCAGGAAAGGATGTGATTGGTCATTATGGCTGCAGAAAGGATGTGACTGGTCATTGTGGCTGCAGAAAGGATGTGACTGGTCATTATGGCTGCAGAAAGGATGTGATTGGCCATCTGACCTTGAGGCGAATCTCGAGGGCAGAAAGGAACTCTCTCTCCGCATGGTGAAACTTCCCCTGCAAGCAGCCAGGAACTCCACACAGGTACAGCGAGCTAGTGACATCCCAGGTGACGGCCTCATCGGCTCAGCATGCCCTTGCACCCACCCATGTCACACACATTGCTCAGCGGTGGCACAGCAACAATGCAAGCGATGCGAGCAAGGGAATTCCCGATGGCGCCCTGTAGGCTGGAAAATGTGCGGAGCAGTGGGCTACCTGCGCCTGGTACATCCCCCCGCGGTTGTTGAGGGTGCGCGCCACGTCAGGGTGATTCCGGCCGCACATTTTCATCTGGATGCTCAAGATGCGCGGGTAGATGACCTCCTCCTCCTGAGCCACCAACGGGGTCACAGGGGCTTCAGGCATGGAGCACAGATCGGGCGAGATGCGGCTTGCAGAGCCACCCCACCACAACCGTTACTTGAACCCCAAATTTCATCGTCCGCAGCGACAAGCAGACCCGTCTCCGGTGTTCTGCACGTGGCCGGAGCGGATAATCCACACCGTCCGCTGGTACACATACGCCACGTGTGATACACCCTGGTTGCCGGCGCACGAGCCACGCTTGAAGCACCCTGGCAGCCCGCATGTGCTGCGCGCATGATAGGCCCCGTGATAGACATCTTGGTCGCGCATTGTACAAGTGAGCAGCGAGAGTGTGTGCAGCGAAGCGTATGAGCCGCGTGTGACACGCCCTGGTCGCCATGCGCTCGCATACCTCATGGCGGCCAGTGGTGCTGTATAGCACAGCGAGATTGTTGAGGGCTACAGCAGCATACGGGTGGTCAGAGCCATGCACTTGCTCGTAGATGTCCAGCGCTTCCAGGTACAGCGCCTCCGCCTCCTTGTAACGCCCCTGCTCGTCACAGCCCGCATGTTCTCCGAAATGTTGTTCACAAAATCCCTACGTCTAGTCCATGCACCGAGGTGGCTATTCCGCGCCTGGGGACAAGGTATGCCACAACTCGAAGCATGCGCAGCCGCCCCAGGCAGCGGAGGGTGGTCCGCAGTGATTGGCATGCGCAGCCGCCCCAGGCAGCGGAGGGTGGTCCGCAGTGATTGGCATGCGCAGCCGCCCCAGGCAGCGGAGGGTGGTCCGCAGTGATTGGCATGCGCAGCCGCCCCAGGCATCGGAGGGTGGTCCGCAGTGATTGGCATGTGCGCACGGGGTGCGGGAGCTGAACCACAAGCGGGCCGTCGGAGGGCATCGGAGTTTCTGATCTGGGAGAATTTCACGGCAGGAGACGCGGGGCAAATGTGGGAGCACCCGTGACGTGAGGAGGTCCGCCAGGTTGTTAATGTCAGTGGCCACTTCCGTGTGTTTGGGCCCATAGTGCACAAGGTCGATCTTATACGACTGGCGGTACAGTTGCTCAGCTTCGAGAAAGCGGCCCTGGTCACTCTTGAAGGACGCGAGATTGTTCAAGGCGGTGGCGACGTGAGGATGCGACTCGCCGAAGGCGCTCTTGTAGATGGCCAAAGCCTGCTCGAACAGCGGAGCTGCCTGCGCGCACACGGACAACCGAGGCATCCTCACTTCTCGGTCGACTCCTCTGCCAACACCTCCTTCAGAGCAAGTCGTTGAGGGTGGCGAGTTGCGGGGCTCAGCGCGGTCACAGCTGAAAGCTCGGGAGAAGCAGGGCACAGCGCTCGGCGCATCCACCACCTTGCCTTCGAATTTACTACCAACGCGCCTTCGGTAGAAAGGTTAGCACGTTCTCGACTCATTCTTGGAGTGCAAGGCGAAATGACTCGACTGGCCGGCATGCTCTGAAAGGAGCAACTGACTTTAGGCCAAGGAGGATTCTCGTCTCTTAGAACTCTCAATCGGTGGCAGCGAGGAGAGCTCGACACGGGGGTGGCGGCTGTCGTACCAAGCAGAACTTCCCCTCCTCGGTCAGAAGTAGTGCCAGATTGTTCAGGTCCGTAGCTACATTCGGATGCTCGTTCCCCAGCAGCAGCAGATCGATCTGCAACGCCTCCTCATACATGGGCTTCGCCTGGGCAGCCCCGCAGACAACTGCTTACTCCGAGAAGCGCCCGGCAAGCCCCCGCACCCGCACGCACACCCATCCTTGGAGCGCAGTATCTCAGCGGTTGCAGTGCAGAGCGATGGTGTGATGCCGCGCAACTCCATATGCACAGCTCGGGCCTCGGGCGGGCGATGATCTAACCTCCTTATATCTCCCCTGGCTTTTGAGGAGCGTGGCGAGGCAACTCATGGCTTTGGCCACCTCCAGCTTCTTGCTCACGTTTTCCTTGGAATGCATGTCCCCAAGATCGGTAGGAAACACCATCGGCTCCATGTTCTTGGCGCGGGCTAGGCTTAGCTGCGCCAGCTGCACAGCCACTTCGCCGTAGTACGGCTGCTGGCAGGTGGGGCAGTGCAACGTTGCGCGCTTGCCTGCAAACCGAACATCGCCAGCATCTTAAGTTGCCATTCGCGTTGGAGAAACCACGTCGAAGGAGGATGTGGCCTATTGGTGGAAAAGATCCGTGAGGAAAGTTTGTTGTAAAACACTGAAGAGGTGAAAGGAATAACTAGGGCACGGACAACGAGCCGGGTGCCATATCTGTTGCAGTTACGGTGTCTGTTCAGCTGCATTTACAAAGCCATGCAGAAGGCGGATAAGCGTAACAGGATGCGAAATGAAGCAAAGAAAGCACGCTCCTTCGTTCGTGACAATACCAAGATTTCAAACAACGGGATGTAGGAAGGCAAACCGAGAGAGGTATGCCACTGTTTGAGGCAATTCTCGTGGATGTACTTGGCGGTGCCGCGGCACGCGCAAGGGCTCACAAGGCGCCCGTGCGCGAAGGAATGCCCCTCCAAGCAGACCTTGCAGGTCGGAGCGTCCTTAACGAGCACCGTCTCTTCCGGTTTCAGCACTTTGCACAGCACTGACACCGAATTGGAGGGACCTTTGCTGGCCTTGATATCAGCCAGGTCTTTCACAATTCTTCCCATATTTAGTAATTGAAAGCGTGCTTGGAATGAGATGTTGCAGAGGCTCTTCGAGAGCAGAAGGGCCACCGCGTCTTATGCAGGGGCTTCGAGCGGTTCACGTCGCTGCACGAGATCAAGCGGATAGACTTCGCCTGCATGACATCCGAAACGGGACCTAAAATCAGGTTGTTAAAGCGAAAAAATATTCGCAGCGAGATGCAGTTTGCCTTTCCTAGGCGTCGTATGGTATCATCTTCCGAAATCCTTAGACTTCGAACGTACAACGATTGCAGACACGCTCGCATTTCGAGCTTTGAATTATCTCCAACTTTATGGAGTATAAGGGGTTGAAGTACGCGTGTAAATAATCAGAAAAGGGAATATCAAAAGATAGTGCGGGAGAGCTTTTCTCGGAGTCCGCGAGAACCATGCACTTCACTAAAAGCGCTTTGAGTCCCGACGTCAGATTAAACTTTCTAAGATTCGTTGCATAAAAGTCTTCAAGATATACATATAACTGCACTCCGGTGTGACTGGTCTTCGGAAGGTAAGAAGGAAGATAATGTCTGAGCGGGCAACCTCAAAGAGCGTGCGCTCGGGCCAACGCCTATTATACACGCATCGTTTCAGGGGAAACAGAGGAAAAGCACACACGATACACATCTTAATTCACAGCCGTGGCAATTCCGAGGGTAGAAGCAAACTAGTACCTTGTGGATGAGTTTTGCGCCAGTTTGCAGAAGTTGCCGCAAGCGAATAATACAATCTGCCGATAGATCAGAGCGTTGCAAGGGGAAACAGTGCCAGTACAACTGCAGAACAGAATAGCGACAGCTAAACAAGAAATGCAACGGAATCATGAAGTACGTTATAAAGTCAGCCATCCTTGGTAAATCACTGCCGATACAGGTGGCGATTCGAGTTTGAGTTGAGAAATGGTGAGACCGAAATCTTGGAGAAATGGTGAGGCCGAAATCTCGAAAATGGAGTTCAACAGTCCACTCGGCTGAACACTCCCGATGACTCCACTCCGCACTCGACACATTCGATTGACATACTACCTGTACGTACTTGATACTAGGATACTTCATTTTCATACGATGATACAGTCTCATCACGATCGGAGCACAGAGGAGAGATCTACTGTTGAACTGTGTCACATCCTGTGACAGGACGCACCGGAAAGTTTATACCGTACCGGAAAGTCGGGGACCAGAATTATATTGCAGGTGTCATGGGCGTCATCGGTCATCGTTTCTTTTTCCGCTTTTCTTTATTAATTTATAGGGGGTACGTGAACGTACAGGTGGGGAAAAATCCAAATTCCTCAATTCTAAATTTTGCATTGTTACCATCAAATTGTGAGTGAACGAGAGGTGCAAAATGAATGTTGTGAAGTATTGAATAACAACGGTTTAGAAAAGCAAGTGGCATCGGCAATGAACACAAGGGTATTAATTGGGATACTTACGGAATCAAGATATTGCTATGTTGTCCAACCATATCGACAACTGTTATAAAGGTCAGGGCGAATATAATTTGGAAGCATAATTGGAATGTAATGTGTTTAATTAAAGCAAAGTACCAAATAAAGGAATAGTATAGGTGTAATCTAAAATTTAAGGGCACATTAACAACCACAAGCAAGATAAATAGTCGGGACATTTGAAGCATTCACCAATTGGCATATTTAATGTCAAGGCTAGGACTTGGAAATTAAGGGTACTTTGTTAAGAAAATACTCCGGTGAGATTTGAGGGTTGGCAATGCAGCCAGTAAAACTAAAATGTTATATCTATTTACTACAGGTCATTAAGATATCGAATGCAGGATTCCTCCGTTGACACCCTTTTCTCGCAACTTTCGGAGAGCGGGAGGAATGTTTGTTTGAAGATGTGGGAACTCCTGGATCTTTGCATCCAATGATGTGATAGCAAGTCTTCTGACCCTCAGCTCTTCAAGACGAAGTGATTTCAGGAAGTTATCCTGATCGATTGCATGTCCTCCGAAGTGAGGTCCAAAGAGAGGATTGTTGTGTTTGTCAGTACGAAACGACTTGAAAAAAGGCAGTGCACTACTGCTAGGTATGCCTGACATGTTTGAACCTGCCAATCGGTATGATACAATCTGATTTTGTAGGATCACCTACCTACCACCTCAACCCACCCCCTATGGTGTGCGCGCCCTCGAGCTTGACTCGTCCATGCGTGTCGCACCCCCAAGTTAATCTACCCTCTTTGCGTTTGCGCACCCTCCACCTCAACACACCCCCTTTCAAGCGCGCCCTCCACCTCTACACCTCTCCTATGCGTGTGCGCACTCCCAGCTAAACCCCCATCCCTATGCGTGTGCGCACCCTCCAAATGACACTATCCCCTATGCGTTTGCGCACCCTCCAACTGGTGACCTTACTCTATGCGTTTGCGCACCTTCCACCTCAACCCACCCCCTATGTGTGTGCGCGCCCTCAACTCAACTTTTCCCATGCTATGCGAGCCTCCACTTAAACCCCCCTCCTATGCGTGTGCACACCTCCAAATCAATACACCCCCTTTGCGTTTGCGCACCCTCCAGCTCAACACACCTCTCTCGAGCGCGCCCTCCACCTCAACACCTCTCCTATACACCTCTCCTATGCGTGTGCGCACTCCCAGTTAAACCCCCCTCCTATGCGTGTGCGCACCCTCAAAGTGACCCCACCCCCTATGCGTGTGCGCGCCCTGGAGCTCAACCCTCTCCTATGCGTATGCGCACCCTACACCTAAATCCTTCCTATGCGTATGCGCACCCTCCACCTAAACTCCCTTCCTATGCGTGTGCACACCTCCAAATCAATACACCCCCTTTGCGTTTGTGCACCCTCCACCTCAACCCACCCCCTCTCGAGCGCGCCCTCCCCCAACACCTCTCTATGCGTGTGTGCACTCCCAGCTAAACCCCACTTCTATGCGTGTGCGCACCCTCTAAATGAACCCATCCTCTATGCGTTTGCGCACCCTCCAGGTGACCCCACCCCCTATGCGTTTGCGCACCCTCCACCTCTACCCACCCCCTATGGTGTGCGCGCCCTCGAGCTCAATTCCCCTCCTATACGTGTGCGCACCCTTCAGATCAATCCACCCCCTTTGCGTTTGCGCACCTTCCAGCTCAACCCACCCCT
>LGRX02033366.1:0-28603 GCA_001247695.2 Cymbomonas tetramitiformis
CTCACCCCGTGGCGACACGCATGCAAGGGTGGGCCTCCTTGCACGCGCGTGACGATGCGTCCCGTCGAGACGGGTGCACTCGCCCGGAGCTTGGGGCTCGCCGGCCTCATCAGCACCCCACGCTCTGCGTACGCCTATTGTTCCTACCCTAAGTCCTAAACCTCGAAATACTTCCCTAGTACGCCTCGAGGGCCCCCTCGTAGAGGTGGACTCTCCAGATGGCGTTTGCTTCCCCAAGTGCGCAAGGATGTGAGCATGGAGCAACTGATAGTTGTCTGCTCACACCCTTAGCTAGGCTCGTGAGCGCTATGCTCTCAGCCTTTGGCTCGGCAACGCCACTGGGGTCCGGTGCGACACCCACCGAGCTCCTCGTGCCACGGGCCCCTCGCCTCCTACGTGAGGCTATCCGCCTTCTATCGCGGGCCCCTCGTCTCCCGCGGCGACCTGCTCGCTTTCTCCGACGGCATGCTCGCCTCGTGGGGGTCGCGCCTATCGCACTCCGAGCATCGCTCCTCCCTCTCGCATCCTGCGACGCGGCCTGGACGCCGAGAGCCAGCGAGCCTGTCGAGTCCAACGCCTCGGCGGATGGCTCTACTACTCCATGCTCACCATGGGCCCCTCGTCCCCCGCGGCGACCTGCCCGCCTTCCGCGGCGACCTGCTCGCCTTCCTCTACGGCTCGCTCGCCTCGTGGGTGTTGCGCTTGCCGCAACCCGGGTGTATATCATGCCACCTCCTCGCATCCGGCGAAGCGGCCTCAACGCCGAGAGCCTGGGAGCCTGTCGAGTCCAACGCCTTGGCCGATGGCCCGACCACGCCTCGTCTACCACGGGCTCCTCGCCTCCCGCGGCGACCTGCTCGCCTCCCTCTACGGCTCGCTCGCCTCGTGGGTGCTGCGCCTGCCGCATCAGGGACACCGCACCACTTCCCCGCATCGGGCGACGCGGCCACAACGTCGAGAGCCTGCGAGCCTAACAGGTCTGTGTGGCTAGGGGGCAGCCGTGCGCCCTCTCGGAGCAACGCCTCCGCCTCGCCGCCAGGTAGCGGCAATGACACCTCCTCGGGCAGCACCTCGGCAGTGCCACTAGAGGACATCCGTGCACACTCCATGGGCTGCACCTCGACTGTGCGCTCCAGTGATGACTGCGTGCACCCCTCAGGCGGTGACTCGACTCTGCTGGCGGGTGGCCGTTGCGCGCACTCGTCGGGCCGCACCGCCAATATGCTGGCAGGGGCCAGCTGTGCGCACTCTCGGAGCGACGCCTCCGCCTCCCCGTCAGGTGGCGGTAGTGTGTGCTCCTGGGGCAACACTCCTGCTCTACTACCGTCAGGTGGCCACTGTGTGCGCTCCCCGGGCAGCACCTCCACCGACGACCGCGGACATGGGCCTAGTGGTGGCGCCATGAGCGGCCTCCAAGGCTCCGCATCAACGGACAGCTGGGTGCGTGTCGCGCCAGCGCGCGCGTCTGTGTCGTGGCTTTGGTCGCGCGCCTCGGTCGGGGCACCGCCAGCGCTCTGACCGTGGCCGTGCACCTCACTGGGGGCTGCGCCGGTGCCATGGCCGTGCTCGCGGGGCTCGCTAGGGGCACTGCTAGCGCTATGGCTATGGGTGCGCCTCGCGCCAGGGCATATGTAGCGCATGCCCGCGCCATGCTTGCTACTGCGCGCCCCGCTAGGGACGGCACTTGCACAGTAGCCGTGCGCTTCGCTCTGGGCAGCGCTTGCGCTGTGGCCGTCGCCGCGCGCCTCGCTCGAGGCATCGCTCGTGCCATGGCCGTGCGTCATGCTCAGAGCAGCGACGATGTGGTTGCGCGCCTCGCTAGGGGCAGCGCCAGTGCCGCGACTGCCACCACGCGCCTCGCTAGGGGCAGCGCCAGTGCCGCGACTGCCACCACGCGCCTCGCTAGGGGCAGCGCCAGTGCCGCGACTGCCACCACGCGCCTCGCCAGGGGCAGCGCTGGTGCTAGGGCAGTGGCCGCGCACCTCGCTAGGGGCAACGCCGATGTGGCCGCACGCCTCGCTAGGGGCAGCGCCTGCGCTATGGCCGTCGCCACGCGTCTCGCTCGGGGCAGAGCCGGTGCCGTGGCCATGCTCGCGGAGCTCGCTAGGGGCAGTGCTAGCGCTATGGCCGTGGGTGCGCCTCGCGCCAGGGCATATGTAGCGCATGCCCGCGCCATACATGCTACTGCACCTCCCGCTAAGGGCGACACTCGCGCCATGGCTGTGCGCCTCGCTCAGGGCAGCACTCGCGCAGTGGCCGCGGCCGCGCGCCTCGCCAGGGGCAGCGCTCGCGCAATGGCTGTGGCCGTGCGCCTCGCTAGGAGTAGTGCCGTGACTGGCGCTGTGGCCGTCACCGCGCGCTTCACCAGGGGCAGCGCTCGTGCTGTGGCCATGGCCGCGAGCCTCGCTCGAGGCAGCGCTCGTGCTGTGGCTGTGGCCACGCGCTCCACTAAAGGTAGCATCGGTGCCGTGGCCGTACGCCGAGTGCGCTCTGCGCCCGTCCAATCTGAGGTACCTCCCCCCCCCTCGGACAGGCGCAAGACCGCACGGCGCACAATCCCACGGGACGCCACCCGCAAAAAGCTAAGCCTAGCAACGAAAAACGCCGCCCGCCGCCACGCCCGCAAACCCGCCGCCCGATCCCGCATCTCCTGACCCCTAAGCCAAACCACGCAACGATCGCGCCCGACACGGACATCCCGCAACACCTGAAGCTGCAGAATGAACCACGCCGCCCGATCCCAGGCCCGCCGCTGAGCCATACGCACCGCGCAGCGCGAAGCCACGCGCTTGGCACGGCACATCCCGACGCTCATCCCGGGGACCGCCGCGCACCTAGGCCGTGACGTGCTAATTAACTAACGCAGTGGAGGCACTTACGCCCACGCAAAGCAACAAGCACACGCCGCACCCAGAAATTCACCACTCAGGCACGAGCCGAGTGGCCAAACCGGCCGAAGCGCGGCAATTCCTGAGTATAGAGGGCGCAAGCCCTAGGCTACCCGAGATCGAGAAACACGGGGACAATTCAGCAAAGGCCGCACAATCTTAAAAAAATCGCGCAGCGCTCCCGCCGCGAAGGGTCGGTGCTGCCGAAAAATCCACGCGATCCCAAATCCCAAGCCCGACCTGCGCAACTGTGCGCTCGTGACACGAGCTCAAGCGCTATGCGTGAACAAGAAACATGCTAGGGCAGAAGCGCGCCTGAATCTCCTCGCGGCCCAAAGTACCCGGAGATCGGAACTCCAAGAACACCTGAAACCCGGCATCACCAACCCGCAGCCAAACCGACACGCCGCCCAAAGCGCACGACAAAACATCCTAGACCAAAAGAAAGAATCTAGAGCAACGCGTCAACGCAAAACACGTTTTCGTTCGTAAAAGTAAAAATAATTCCAAAGTCATATACGCAAATTCCAAATTGCATATACGCAAAGGACGCTACAACGCCACGTCAGAGCAGCCGTCCCATCCGAGGACAGAACAGACTCGAAGTACATTCGCAAAGGGGAGGGACCTCCTTCATTGCTAGGTAGTCGTACCAAACTACGTCGCGGATCAAAGCACTCGGAGAATTCCACTCCTAGAGCACCTGAATCCCACAACCACGCACCCACCAACACGAAGCAGAAACGCACGACACACTGTGCTGATTTCACAACACAAAACGCCGGGCGAAAGGCATCACGCAAGGGGGGTGCAATCAGAATACGCAGAAACAGAAATTTTCAGGAAGCGACCGGTAAAAACGATCCAATTACCATTTTGTAGGAGGCTACCACTCCAGTTTCTTCTCTTCTTTACACTTTCGGACTTATTCTATCTACACTTATTAAACGACCGCACGAGGTATGATTACGCTTGGTCAACTATAAGACTTCGGTTTCGTAAATCTATATAGTTCAACTATCGGACTTCGGTTTCGTAAATCCTTCAAGTTATGCTTTTGCTTTCAAGTGCATGCTTTCAATACACTATATACAGCAGTTACGGCTCTTTTTATGTTACAATTCTCAGTTCAGTTCTCATCCCCGAAACTGGTTACACTTAGAGTTCTTATGCATTCAGGAACTCTCTCCATAACTCAACTGTACTGAGTACTCCGTACAACAGGCTAGGCACCTCACATCAACATCATTCTGATCGGTCCTACTGTACTCCGTACTGAGTACTCTTGCGTTTTGTACTTAGCCGTTTTTCTTGCTCTTGTGCTTGCCTCCTAGCACACAGCGTCCCCCAATGTGCGCAACACGTCCTCGACGTCCTTCAGATGTTGCTCAGGCGTGGAGTCAGTGTAGACCACTACGTCATCAACGTACGCCACAGTGCAGTGCTGCAGGTGACGTAACTCGTAGTCCATGATTCTCACAAACGCAGATGTTGCTCCAGCAGCCCCAAAGGGCATCGAAGTGTACTGGTACAACTGGTTCTTCCACCAGAATGCCGTCTTGCTCCTGTCCTCTTCCGTAGCCATGGGAAACTGATGGAAGGCTTTGGTGGCATCCAGCGTGGTCTTAAACTTGGCCTTCGCCACCTTCTGGTAGAGCTCCTCTGGTCGATGTGGCAGAGTGTTGTCCTTGAGGGAGTGTCGATTGACGCCCCTAAGGTCCACGCAGAAGCGCGTCTGGGTCCACAGGCCAGTCTCATGATCCTTCTTGCCAGCCACGACGACGTTGCTCGCATGTCTGCAATGCTTGGCTGCAGGCTCAATGAAGCCATACTCCAGCAATTCCTTGCAGTGGATGTCAATGATCTCTTGTTCGCCCGGACTGTACTTCCTGGGTCTCTGGTAAGCAGCCTTGGACTCGTCCACAAAAGGGATAGAGAACGTGTTGTGCTCCGCCTTGCCCTTGTAGCCTGTCAGGTCGTGAGGGCTGTTGGCGAAAATGCCCTTACATCTGCGAAGGACAGCTCGCATTTCTTCCCAGTGCTCCTCCTTGAAGTCAGGATGCCCTCCAAACGTGGCATTGAGCTCAGTGTCGAGCCACGCTGCCTCGTCTTTGGTCACGGTGGTGTCACCCAGAGGTTGAAGCTCGTCCAGCACGGTATACGGCAAGACCTCATCCTGCTCCGCGACATTGGCCTGCCAACCCGGCTCCCATTGCCTCGACGATTGCTGAGCCTCCCAAGAAGTGCAGGGTGACGCACTCCAGGCACTCCGCGTGGGTGACGTGACGCCATGCGCAGGCATGTTCTCCGTCAACTCGCCAGCAACCCACAGGATTCCGCACAAAAGCAGAAAAAATCGCAAAATTCTGTTGAACCGCACTGCGGCTGCCGGCGAGTTCGAGGCGAAGAAGCACGCCACTAATCTCCACCCCCCGAGCGCCAAGCGAGAACTCCCACCAGCAGCAGTGGAGATCACCAGCGCAAGGACAATCACGAGGTAAGCGACCTGCGCGAAACGATGAAGTTGGAGATTACGCCGAAGCTGTGCCCAGCGCGACGCAAAGCGAGGCTTGTTCAATCTGGCCGGCAAAGCGGGCAGGCGCACGCGGCCCAGTAAGAAGACTTGGGACCATTGGAAGGGCGGAACAGTCCACCCCCGGCCACCTCGAACGTCATGCGCGTCCAGAGGGATGTCCACGACATGAGAAGCCTGGCGTGCCCTATCCTCAGCGTAAACATCGACGCAGACCCAAAGCCAGGCGAGGACCACGAGGATGAGGGCTGCGGCACACTGTGACCAGCATGCCAAGGAAATGACCACCCCCCCGGAGGGGTACCACCATCCAGCCTTCGGTACGAACACGGTGTACGCCAGCATAGATGCCTGTAGTGCGCACGATAAGGAGCCCAACGTACCAGACATACGCGAGGGCCCATAGGACCCAATTGGCATAGCCTGCACGACGAGGGTAACGCCGAGCAAACGACCACCACAACGGCAGCCGGTGTGAAAGCGAAGCCACGCAGCGCCCCCACCAGATCTGAAAAGGGCACCATGACAGGTACAACGCCATTGTCTCAAATGTCGCCCAAACGGCGACGATAGGAATGGGACCTCGCCCCAGCCACCACCAAACCACTGCACTGCCTGCAAGCGAGATGAACGCCCGCAGCACACCTGGCATCATGCGGACTGCCTGTGCCGGCAGCCCACGGCCACAGCGTCGGTCGTGCGTCAGGGCTGCCCGCCCGCTGTGCCCGGGAAGCCCTGTTGAAAATGCGGTTGCTGCCGCTGCGTCTCTCGTCGCTGTTGTGTGTGGTGCGCGAACTCCTGTGTCTCATCTGTGCACACTGAATGCGCCGGAGAAGGCGGGCACTGCAAGGTGAGGCCGGCCGGAATTCGGGACGCTCTCGGCGCGGAAACGACATGGGATGAAGCCCCGTGGCGCCCAGCGGAAGGAGCAGATGCGCGCGCAGCACTGCTCGCGCCCTGTCGACGTTCAGCCGCACCGCCAGAAGGGTGGCGCTGCTGAGACGCAGGGGGGTCGCGGACCTCATACACATTCCTTGTCCATATCTCGTCCATGTGCTCAGGCCTCTCGGCCACTCGAGCCTGAAGGGCGGGCGGCGCAGCTGGTGGGAGACGACGTGCCTCAAGGGACTCCAGCGCCGGCAGCACCCACGGCGCGGCCGTGACCTTGGTTCCCCACTGCAACTGCGTGAACTTCCGGTCGTCTCGCATGAGGTAATCGTTCGTGAAATGAGCGCGCCAAGACAAACACCGCTGATCCTCCATGAAAATGTAATGGACCGGCTTGGCATTCGGGTGCTCCATGCAGCGCAGCACGTATACTGACTCCAGCCCCACGTAGGAGCATAGTAGCGACCTCTCGATGTTCCTCGCATGGCCTCCCTCGTGCGTCTGCCCCGAACCAAAGTTTGACAGATCGGCATAGGCCGACGTGATCGCCTCCAGCAGGTTGGAAGACGTCGTCTGTCCCCCAAGAGGGAGGCGCCAGCCCTGGTTTCCGCAATGAATGGTCTTGTCGTGCGTCCTAGCGACCTTGCTGGAGATGCCTGGATGCTTCCGAAGTCGGAGACCTCGTTCACTGTTGCACACGCCAAGCTCATACACGATATGGCGGCCTTGACAGCGATCTGTGAACGTCACGCCAAACTTCACCATGAAGACGGTGAGGTTGCGGAGATTCCTCAAGGCCCTCACCTCCTCCACGGACAGAAACTTGTGCACTGAGGTGTCGGATAAGCGCGTGGCTCTCCGCACGGCATCCCAATCTGACCCCGATGGAGACGGAGGTGCCTTCGCGGGGGACGGAGACAGACGCTGCGCCCGTGGTGGACTCGGAGGTGCAGAGGACACGGCTCGCGGGGAACGTGATCGAGAACCACGCGGGACATAGATTGAGTTCGCCCACCGACGAGCCAACGTTGGTCAGAGCAGGCGATGCAGGCGGCGACCTCCCACGAGGAGAGCCAGCAGGACTCGAGGGTCCAGCTGCTGTGGCGCAAATGAGTGAAGGTGACAACGCACGAGAATTGCCCGCTAGCCCTCTGTCGTGGGATGGTGGCGATGGCGTCGGTGAGTAGCCTTTGCGCGGCGGCGACCTCGTTCGCGCCAGCGCGGACCTGCTGGCGGACCTGGCACGAGACGGCCCAGCGGCGGCCTGAGACGGCCCAGCGGCGGCCTGAGATGGTCCCGCCCCAGCGGTAGGCACAGGTGGCTGCGCCAGGGCTCGCTTTGTGAGCCTGGTGTTAACCATATTGCCGGGTGGTGGTGGCCTGCGTTTTGCACCTGCTTCAATCGCATTGTATCCCTGCTGCTCGGTGTTGACTGACTTGAGCATCCTTCTCATCTCTCCCAATTGTATGTACTCCTGGGCGGCTGCATTCTCGGAGAACACTCTGCCGTGCCCACCAAGACCATCTTCCACCGGGTAGTACTTGGCGTTGGAATCCAGAGAGACGAGCTCCAGGGGTGGTCCTTCTTGGCCGTGTCGAACATACTGCTGGAATATGCCCTTCGAGAGGGACTCCACGTCCACTGGGCAGAGATACCTGAGCAACTGGTGTTGCCAGACACCAGTGCGTTCGTACCAGTGAGGGAGCTGGAGCTCTTGCAGCAACTCCTCGCCATTGCACACGAACGCGTGTTCCAACGTGCAGCCCATCAAGTCGAGGTACTGCTTGGCTGCGCTCGGCTGGACACAGAAGGCGTTCTCCTTCAGATCCCACATGAGGGTCCCAGTGACCTCACCACTGGGGTACTTGAGCAATGTCTGGACCTTGTCCTGCAGTTTCTGGATCGGGGTGAAGTCGAGCCTCGAAATGCCTCTCGGCCTAGGCATGACGACGTTGTGTTTGCTGGCAGAGGACGGTACGTGCGTCATGTAGCTGCCGTCAGTGGTGTAAGGCGCGGCAGTAATTTTTTTGGTAAATTACTGGGATGGTAATTACCGGTAATTTTACCAGTAATACCAGACCACCTTTTCAAATTACCCCTGACTCCATATATAATAAGTGGCAGTAATTATTTTGGTAAATTACTGGGATGGTAATTACCGGTCAAATTACCGGTAATACCAGACCCCCTTTTCAAATTACCGGTAATTGCCGCGCCTTTCCTGCCGTCGAGTATCCAGCGGTCCGTCTCCTCGTCATGCTGCAGCTTCTGATCCACGTACAGCCAGTTAGGGAACATCAGCTGGTCTATTGTCACCCACTGCTGCTCGCGACACCGGGTGAACTCCACGCAGACATGATCTTCGGAAGGCTGAGTCGGCATGTCCCGGGCTGGGCGCTGGAGGATGCGGCAGAGACGCGCGATGTGGTTCCGGTCCCGACACAGTCTCTGATCCGCCCAGTTGTAGTCGAGAGGCGGACGAATCTCGGTGACCTGGTCCTCAGCGAACCATCTTGCGCGTCCACCCTCCCAAGGGCTCGGCTCACCATAAAACTGTGCGAGCACGCTCTCTGATGCTGTCTGCACGGCAGTTGCCAGTGGCGCCAGGGCACTCCTTCGGCGAGCGTTCATCGGGGCTGTCCAATGGCGATTCTGCGCCAGCAGCTCTGCGCGCGTGCTGACGCAAGGTCGTGGGAGTTCACCAGGCTCTCTCACCGAAGGCGCTGGTGACGTCAATGGTGATACCACGTCGTCGTCAATGTGCTCGGGACGCTGGCCAGAAGCAGCGAACCTCTCCCCCCTCACGCTCGGAGGTGGGTGCTTTAACCATTCGCACTCCACTCCTTGTCCAAAGATCTCCGACATCAAACACACCGTCGGGTCCACCCGCCTGGGCAGGTCGGGACGCCTGGGTGGTGTCATGTCTACCAACGGAAGCACCACCTGAGTATCCATGCCCAGAATCGTCGGTGCATGTGACACGGCCACACCACTCCCAAGCTTGATGTCAATCATCAAGGAGTTCTTCAGCGGCCCAGTACCTATCAGCAGGTCCCAAGAGTTCTCGGGCTCGAAGGTCACGAAGGCGTAAAGCCGGTGAAGCGTCATGTGCGGTGTGCCTGCAGCCAGTATGACGTCCACATGGCAGTACACATGGCACCCATGACATACGGTTATATGACCATCTAGGAAATAGCTTCTGTTGCCGAAAACGACTTGACAGTCCCCGCGAAAACCGAACGCGACAGGCTGTCGAGCGCATTGGTCTACCTCTGTACACGTGGCACCGTGAGGCGGCTGAGGCGAAACTTTTTGTTCTTAGTGAATTAA
Source organism: Cymbomonas tetramitiformis (assembly GCA_001247695.2). NCBI lineage: Eukaryota > Viridiplantae > Chlorophyta > Pyramimonadophyceae > Pyramimonadales > Pyramimonadaceae > Cymbomonas > Cymbomonas tetramitiformis. The sequence goes on from LGRX02033366.1 coordinate 9,640, forward strand.
TAAACATTATTTGTGTTGCACGGGCGCTAGGGAGCATAGTATATTGTGTTTGGGAGCATATAAGCTAGTTAAGGCAACTCACGGGGTCTAGTTTCCTATATTTCGAGGTGAGGCGGTTCTGATTAGCTAAGAATTGACAACATAGAGTTGCGAATTGCTTTGATGAATTTATTTTTTGACTGTGTTGAAAACTTTTGTATGTTTACGAATTCTAGCTTAAGGTCTCAGTCGAAAGTATTTTCCCCTGTCCGTGACACGCTCATAAAACGCGTTTTAGCACTGAATTCGCAGGGGGTTGTACCCTACAGGAATCATGGCTCATTTCTGCATAGAGTGTGTATTGGAGCTCAGGATGGAGTCCCTGAAAGAGTATGGATACACGGACACACGTAAGTGTCAACGGTGTCGAGCAGCCGTTAGGAATTTAGACCTTTCTATCGTAGAGAATAGGGGGTTTACTATCGAGCTCGTGAAGTCTGCATACAATGACATGACAGGCCTCTCAAAGGCCAACAAACACTGCACGATTAGTAGATTTCCTCGCCAGGTATTCGATAGTATGGTTAGGCCTCTCGGTAAGAAGATTCAGGAGTCCAACACTAGGGCAGCAGGAGAAAGTGTTTCAGTTATTATTACACAGCAACACCACATAGATAGTTTTTTCTCCTTCGAGCGCTTCTTCCCGAAAACAGGCTTGGGAGCAAGCAAGGTTCTCCCACGTCGGGATATTACATTCATAGCCCCCCCAGTCACAATGAAGCACAGTACAACGTATGATGGCGAACATAGGCTTAGAGTTACTTATCAGTGTCTAGTATACAATCAGACAGGTCATTTAGTGATACCTCCAGATTATCCCAGCGTCCCGCGTGCATGGCACAAGCCACTAGAGTTTGTTCCCCTAGCCTATATCAAGGGCATAGCCTCAGGAATTCCTAGGAAGCTATGGCATCAAGGTCTAGGTGTCAACCCGTCGTTTATGGAGCACGGCGCAGCCCTTCGTGAAGAAGCAGCAGAGTATGCAGAAGAGCATGCTTTCGACGGCTTCGACGACGAGGATAGGGCACTATTGCTCAGCGTCAAGGCCAGGTCCGACGCAGCACACGAACGACGTCGAAGTGCACGACTGGCTGCCTTGGAAGGTACGTGTTCTGTCACACGCATTTACCCTTCCTGTTGTTTCATAGTCGCTGCCTTGAAACGTTTTGCTTGGAGATGACGTGAAAAGGTCCTGTGCTTGACCGACTTGTTGATGATGCGGTGAGCAACCTCGAGCTTGACACTTTGTGCTGTCCGCGATTTCAGGTCCCCAGTCTTCCGTTTGTTGCCGTGGTGACGCATGTGCGTCTTTCTTTGGCTGTGCAGGTGCTCAAGCCCCTGCATCGAATAATCAAGAAGATCCCCGTGGAGGAGAACTTGGCCAGTCAGATGTTTGCATGCAGCGTGAGCATAGAGCTGCACGTCTTGCGCTGACCCGTTTGCTGTGATTGCTGCTATGTAGTCTTTCGCTTTTTGACGTAGTGCGTGTGCTTTTCGTTGCCTGAAATCCGGTGTATCCAGTGCTAACCGGGTTGTAAGTTCTCTCCACAGAAGGGTGAGGCAACGCCATACCGCCATCGCTTTCGCGAACTGCCCATCAGCTTCTGGAATCACGGTGCGTACCATTTCTTCACTGTGATGCATCGTAAGGGAGCACTCCCTCCCGATAATATTGGGAGTCTTTTCCTCCTTCACCCCTTGCTTCTTTTTCACCTTCTTCACCCTGATATGGCACTTCACCCTGCGTTTGAGAAATTCGGCTAGCAGTCAATTTTCTCCTGTGTCGTGCAGCGTCGCCGCACCGTCACTTCTATGCAGTGGAGAACCTCACGAAGAGCGAAGTGCAGAACGTCACCGACGTAATCCTCGGGAGGTAAACCCGGAATAATCGGAGTGCGGTGCCACATACTCCCCTTGTGTTTGATTTGATATTCCAGGCGCTTCTTGTCAGAAGAAGGCGGGGGCTCGTTGAGTAGGTCTTCCTTTGTCTCGAACTGTTTCGTGCAGTAGGGGCATACCCAAGGGAACACCATCCCCTCGTGATGGACGTGCGCGCCTTCGAGAATACTCTGAAGAGTGCGGGTCTTGTGCAGCTTCTCTGTCAAGTGTAACTCATCTTGAGGGCACTCACAATAGGAACACGCATAAGTGTGCGCGCACGTAGATAAAGCGAGCATCATATTAATCCACTTCATATCACCCCCTCCCTTCTTTGTCATGGTGTAACACTTGCCGTCCACGGTGATGCCGTTTTGTTGTATGTCGTCTAGCTCTTCTAGAAGTCGGCCCATCGCATCTTTCACCTCGTGAAATGCCTCCTTCCCCTCGAAAACCAGGACGGACTGACTGCTGAATGGGGAGTTGAGGCCGTGGAAGTTGGGGTCGAGCTCTGCGTGTGGCAGGACGACTTTGAAAGCAACAGTGGTCTGAGACACGCCACGGAAAACACCGGCACCGTCGCCAGCGAGCTGCACGCTGATAGCCGCGGACTCTGGTGAGTATTCCCGACAGTACGCCACCAGAGCTTCCTTAAATGAAAGTGTAACCCCCTCCACACTTCCCAATAACAGGGCCTCGGGTTGTGCAGTGTCAAAGTATTGATTCATAAGTTTTATAGTCTTGTTTTTGCTTGCGTTCGTGCCCAAGGAGGGCATATGCACTCCTGGTGCTATCAAAGTCTTCTCGTATTCTTGCTTGCTCTCATTGTATGTGTGACTGAGCGAGTTGATGAGATACTGATATGGACGCTCGGGTATTCTGCATCGAAGGCGGATGGCCAGGCCTAACTCCGTAGTCCAGTGTGCCTCAATACGTCGGACAACTTCACGTTGTGCTGCCTGAGTGAGGTGTGGAAGCCTGTTCGCTAGCGTGGTGAGTAGCTTCTGCACATGTACTGACTTTGAATCTTCTTCGAGTAGGGTCACCATCGCCTCCTGAGCGTCAGCATAAACATTGAATTTGGCTTTAATGTATTTGTCCAGGTCGGCCGTCATACGGCGCAGGTGTTTCTTTCTGTCCAACGGGCTGTGAGAGTATTGCGCGAGCTCCTTGCGCCGTATGATGCGCTTCTGTGCTTTTGGCCCTTGTTGCGCTTTTGACTTCCACAGGCGCACTTGCACTTTGCATCGGTGATTTTTTTCCTTTTCTTCTTGAAGCTGTCTTCTCAACTCTGATAGTTGCTCTGATATTGTCTTTATTTGTCCCTCTGCAATATCCAGTTGTGTTCTCATACGGAGCTGAGCAGCTGCTTGCGCGTTGCTTACAGGTGGAGCGCGCGCGAGTCCGGGGCAATGGGGGCTCATCAGCTTCTGCCTCCGGCTCACTTGGCTGTTCTTGAGCACCTGCTTGTGGGCCTAGTTTAGAATACCTTCCGTATCTGTTTTTCTTCTTGAATGGCATTCTAAAATGTAATATTGGGTCAAATAATGTAACTTTATGATAATTTTGTTGTTAGGGTTCACTGCTGCGTGCTCTAAGTGAATTGTGAAAAATGAGCTCAAATACTGAGTGTCTCGCCTTTTATGTGGTCATCACAGACGTAAAACAGTTGGGTGTCGACTCGATATCGATTTGGCATCGATATGACATGTCATGGGATGTCACATTTCACCCTAAAGGGCATTTATATGATAAAACCCTAACTATTTTACCTACACCCCCTGACTTTAACACCAATTTACATCCCAAACCGAATCGAACCGGCCAAAACGGACTTCATCATCGTTTTCAGCAACATCGAAATAGGTAATATTGCTATTAACATCGGTAGCATACATTGGTAAACTCCCCGTGCAATACCCAAATACCCTAGATGGTCATTTTGACCCCCCCCTGGGTGCCATGTGTAATGCGTGAACTTCGTGGGGCTGTTGTCACACCTGGTGACCTTGGCACCGGTGCTGGCCTCATACACCGTAAGGCCCAGTCGCCTCACGACCGCGATGGAAATGATGTTACAGTTGGCGCCGGTGTCCATGAGGATCGCCCGATAAAGCATGAGCTCGCCACCAGATGAAACCAGCGCCAGGCCCTCATATAGAGTGGCATTCTGCAATTTGCAGATGGGCTGTACCTGTGTCATCAGCAGCGCTTGCTCATCGGTCAGGTGCTGCCTCATCTTTTCTCTCAACGAGTCGTAGGCACGGGTCTTGATGGTGCCGGCCCGGACATGTCCATGGTCACTGAAGTCGACCACCCCCAGATCGCGGCTCACACAAGCAGCGGCTGCACATCGGGCGGTGACACTGTCGACCACGCCGTCGGGCATCTCGTCCAGTGGCAACTCCTCGTCCCTCTGGCGTTCTGCGCTCTCTGCTTCCACTTCAACCCCTTGCGCCACCGTAGCGTGCACGTCCTCAAGCTCGTGCTCATTGACCTCGGTGGGCTGCTCAGCTGCGTTCTTCGGCTCATTGCCCATGAGCTCCTCCAGAGCCAGGAGGTTCTCGATGTCCTTCGGGAGGTCAATGGCGTGCTGGGATAGCAAGATTGCTGCAATCTGTGAGCAAGTTCGCATGGAGCTGCGGAGGTTGGACGCCAACAGGTGGAACTTCCTGCTGAGGATGTTTGGTGGGATGGCCCTGGGCACCTGAGCAGCTTTGTCGAACTCTTCAGGCGTCTTGACCTTGAAGCTCTGCATCTTCTGAGTACTTCCCAGGGCAACTGCGGCCCTGGCCTGGAACTCTGGCGCATGGCTGGCACCAGCACCGTCACTGTCCCCCAGTTCCTCCCCCATGAGGCAGTCATGATTGTCCTCCTCGTACTCCGCCTGCTGGTTGAAGTTGGAGTCGTACTCGGGCACGTCATCGCCATCCTCTGACTGGGCCTGCGCCTCAACGCCCTTGCCACCCTTGGCCGGCGCTCCTGGCTGTAAACCTGTCAATTCTGCGGCGAGCTTCTCCTTCACCTCAGCGCTGGCTGCCACCTGCTGCGGCTGCTGCGGCTTCTGCTTGGACTCCGGCAGTTTGAGCCACTCCTTCGTGGTGATCCCCATCTTATGGTTCTCGAAGCGGTGGGCGATGTTGTAGGCGCGCATCTGAGCATTCTTGACCTCATTTTGCCACTTCGAGTTCTGGCGATCCTTGTGGAAGTTGTGGGGTACCTTGGCCTCCCGACACCCAGTGTAGCAGCGCTCTGGCGAATGGGGCAAGCGCGTGAAGCACCACTCGCATTGGAACTCCGTTCGAGGCGTCAGGTGGTGGCACCTTGCCGTAAGTGGGCTTCTGCCTCTCCGCATTGTTCACCTCCCTTGTAGGCCTCCTCGCACCATCACCACCAGACTGCGCTGGCTCCTTCTTTTTGGGGTCCCTGCGTTTGTCCCCAGTCTTGTGGGAGGAGCCAGAGCGCCTCATGGAGGACACCAACTCAGAGAGGTCAAGCCCCAGCATCCTGGCTTCGTAGCAGGAATACACGCAGGCCAGTCTGCGGATGAGTTCCTGCTGGAGCGTCAGGGCCCATGCTTCTGCATCGTTCTTCAACTTATCCTGCACCTCCACGATGACCTCCAGGTCCTCCCAGGTGACCCTGTTGGGTGCAGGATGGCTGACTCGCAGCTGCTCCGATACGCGATCTCGGTATTCCTTGATGCGCAGACCCTTGATGCACTCCTCAACGTCCTGTCTGACGATGGGGTCCCCCACTGACTTGCCAGCGTTGAGCGCCGCTTCCCTGCGTCGACAGCTTTTTACGTAAGCGAGGCCATCCTGCTCGGCGGTCTGCGACTTGGCGACCAACAGGTCCTCCTTCTCCTTGGTGCCCTTCATCAGGAACTTGGCCTCGAGCTCGGCTGCCAAGTACTGTAGAAGAGATAAAAGAATTCTCATACACATTATGATAAAGAACCAGATAATCCCCAAGTAGTCAACAGCACTCCAGGCTGGGCCAGTACTCAATTAGGTCTGAATCCACCAGTCACCTCTGACAAACCAGTAAATAGTGTGTATAAAAACCACTCACTTGTCACCTTCAGGGCTGATGTCGCTGCTATCCCTCTGGCAAGCTCGCTCCTGCTTCAGTTTTAGGCCAGTACACCAAGGGTGTCCCTGGATTAACCGTCAGACAAGGTAGAACTGCCAGAGAAACCGTAAGGTGAAAGTCCACTCATAAGGTAGCAACTCACTGCTGATCCGCTCCTAGTTGGTACGCCCAGGAGATGCCGCCGCTAATTAGCTCCCAGGTCGCACACTTGCCTTTCAGTTAGGCCAGTACACCAGGGGTGTCCCTGGATTCACTTCAGACAAGGTGGTCAACTGGAGAGACCACTGGAAAATAGCTCATCAAGGTGGTCATTCACTGCTGATTCACTTTGTCGCTGCCGCCGCCCAAGCTCATGCCGTGCTGATTAGCTTCTAACTGAAGAACACCTGTTCGCAGTTAGGCCAGTGCACCGTGGGTACCCCTGGATTCACTGTAGAACAAGGTGGCAAGGCTGAGCATATCACAGGATAGGAGGAAGCCGCTCATCAACCAGTAAATTCAGTGCTGATCCGCTGCCGCCGTCGCTGGTGACCTTTTTCCGTGCAAGTACCACCAAGTTTAGAGAAGATGAAGGGTCCGCCAGTGCACCGTGGGTGCCCCTGGAGTCGCCTGACCTCCGAATCCGCTCTCACAAACTGCTGCCGACTTCTCGCCAAAGGGTCTTTACTTCCGAATTAACACTGAAATAAAAAGCGTCTCCGCGCAGGACATTAGTATCTTGAAAAAGGATGAAAACAGCAGTAAAATATTTTCATAAAAAGTCGGTATAATAACCACAAAGTACGAATTATTATCCAAAAGGTGTGAGCAGAACTATCTTAGCACTCTAGCACTGGCACGCGAACAGCCACCTAGCACTCTTGTGAGGCAAGATAATAATGAGTCCACTAGCCTGACCTACAGTCAGAGCTTACTTATATCTCAATGCTCTGCTGTCACATTTCCCAAAACTGTAACGGGTTCTAGCCCCTAAATCTTCATCTGGCCAATGGAAAGTCATTATTCCATGCCAGCGCTAACAATGTTACCGTTCACCACATTTTGACTGACACGTCAGTGGCAGAGTAGTCACTGCCATCTTCATCTTATCATTTCTTGGTCACCCGATAATGACCATATCTTCTCTGGCAGGTCTGCACCTCTCGGGCAGTCATATTCGCGAAGCCTGTCATACTGTCACCTCTGTCACGCGTGTCACCAGCTGGACAAACCCGGCGCGGTACCATGAGAAGCCGGCGTTTGTTACAACGTCACAACTGGGAGCAGAGTGGGGAACGCACGATGTGATATTTGTGCCAATCCATGTTTATTTGCATTGGACATTGGGTGTTTTATATCCGAAGGAGCAGAGAGTCGAATACTTCGATTCCTTACATCACCAGCAGCGGAAAACCTTCATGGTGGAATGTTTAAAACGCATTCTTTGTGAGCTAACCAACGCAACTGGGCAAAGGCATAGAGCGAGTCACGTGGACATCGCCGAAGACATGGTGCACTCACGTGATCTTACTAGTAGCCAGCAACGGAATTCTGTTGATTGCGGCGTTTTTTTGTTAGCAAACATGCATGCGATCGCCAACGGGATTCGCCATCAAGAAGTGAAAGAGGAAGACATGAAAGTCCGTAGATTGCACATGATTAGAGAGATGCGCTTAGGTTGGCGGGCGGCAATGTAAGTAAGGCATGTATATAAATGTAAATGTGTGTGGGGCATGCATTATGTTGGGGTAGGATTGTTGGTGTTACACGTAAACACGTGTTTCAGAAATGTGACCGTGGCAAGGAGAGTGTGGGCAAGTCCCCGACTACACAAAGGTATCGGGTTGGCAGCCCAAAGTTTGTGTGGATCCTTCCTTGTGGCGGGCCATGGGCATTCCAAGCAAGGAGGCAACTTTCTTGATTCAATCCTTAGCCACACACCGTGGAAAGCAAGGGGGGTTGATTAGCGGTGTTAAGCGGCAATTATAGGATGAATACCCTTCCAGAGGGTTGTCTACTTGGGAGGAATGCCCGTCACTTGCCTGAGTTCACTTAATAATAGATAAGATGAGTATAGGGCCGGGGGGGAGGAGGGATGGGGGGTGCATGCATAACTTGCAATGAAGTGCCCTGAATTGAAAGTTCATGCCCTGGAATGCAAGTTCAGGGCCTGAAAATGATAGGTCAGGGCCTGAAAATGATAGTTCAAGCCCTGAAAATTCATTTTTAGGGGCTGGAATTCATTTTCAGGCCCTGAAAATGCATTTTCAGGGCTTGAACTGAATTTTCAGGGCCTGAATAAAATACAGCCCCTGAATAAAGTTCAGGGGCTGCATAAAATACAGCCCCTGAATAAAGTTCAGGGGCTGAATAAAATACAGCCCCTGAATAAAGTACAGCCCTTGAATAAAATACAGCCCCTTGAATAAAGTTCAGCCCCTGAATAAAATACAGCCCCTGAATAAAAGTTCAGCCCCCGAATAAAAGTTAAGGGGTAGTATACTACCCCCTGATACTACCCCCTGGGGTAGTATACTACAAACAGCCCCTGAATACAAGTTCAGCCCCTGAAGAAAAGCTCAGCCCCTGAAGACAACATTCAGCCCCTGAATAAAAGTTCAGCCCCTGAAGAAAAGTGAAGTAGAGCGAAAATACAGCCCCTGTACAGGGGCTGTATTTTTGTACAGGAGGAATGCGAATATAATTGCAAGCAGTATAAAAAACGAAGAGTGAAGCAAAAATACAGCCCCTAGGATGTGCTGCGAATCCAATACGAGAAAAACTGATTTTTCACACTTAAGGATGAGAAAAGCTAGCTGGCAAAATAATCGGTTTTCTCTTATTTCATTGGCTCTCTTAGGTACCGAAGTTGGGGGGGGAGGTCACAAGTTTAGGAGAAAAGCTGGCTGACCCTGAACTCTCTGTTTTCTTATTGGTCGGCACTTACTGTACACTCATCGCGTAATCACAGAAGACATTCAGAAGGCGCACGGAAGACATGCAGAAGACATTCCAGGTATCTTCCTACCGTTTACTTGCCATTCTATCTCCTATACAAAGGACACTTGGCCAAGGTAGTGCGGAGGACATCCTACGGACAAACACTCAGAAGACGTTCAGAAGGCGCGCGGAAGACACGCGGAAGACATCTCCCCGACATCTTACCGACGTCTTCTTAGGGCTGCCCACGCTTTGACCCACGGGGGACATCACATTGAAATACCCCCCCCCCTCCCCTCCCTGCTCCCCAAGCCCCCTCCCATGTGAGTCCGCATGGCCACCTTCGGCCGCGGCTCAGGCTCACGCCCTCCGCGCACAGACTCGAGCCCCCGCCGCAGGATACGGCTCCTGCACCCGACGCGGCCGCCTTGTCTGACCGCTTTCCGGTGGAGCCGCCTCCACATCGCGACATCGGCCGTTTCGCAAGAGATGCCCCCGCTTTCCAGCGAGGACCATCACGGCGTGCACTGCTTTCTCCATCGTGCCGCACGAGGGCGAGGACTTTATTGACTGGCCAGCCTTTCGGGAGACCACCTGGATTCCGTCACCGAACCCGTCTGCCAGCAGCTTCAATTGAACAGCGGGCTCCACGGCACCGCCCATCGCCGGTGCTCGACATGCGGAGACCCCTGTTCCTGACTTAGTATCTTAGCAGTAGCTCTAACAATTCAGCGTTTGCCCTCCTAGACTGCAGCTTGTTCCGGGCCAACGCCCAGGCGGGGATCCGCAACTAGTTGGACTGAAAAAGGTCCCTCAGAGCCTGTAACAATCTATGTGCTGTAGGGTTAGGGTTTTCTTTGCTTGCATGCCTGGTCTGGCACCTCACCTCTTCAGGGTGAGGTGGTGTCATGGCAACGCAGACTTCCACCCCCCTGGGGGAGGGAGCTCTGGTCTTTCTGTCACCCCTCGACCCGAGGTGCCTGGTCAGCACTGCCATCTGTGGTGGGGGACAATACAGTAAAACCCCCTGTATTTTATTTTCATGCATCTTAGACTTTGACACCACCCGAGCATCTCGTCTCAGCTTCACAGTGTTTGTGGAGACTGAATACGGTTACATATATCACACCGTAGTCTTATATATATATATATATATATATATTCTTATTTTACCGTCTCTGTCAGGCATGCCCGATAGTTCATCTTTATCGTCATCATCCGAGTCCACAAGGGCGGGTATTGCCTCCTTGCGCAGGATGCATGTTCTCTTCTGACGCATCTGTTTGGTTTACACACTAATCAGTTTCATGGCGGATGCGGATACATTATAAAAATGACGGAAATATAAGGCTTTTACCTTTGTGAAAGATGCTGCGTGGTCTCCACGGACCTAGTGGTAACGGCAGGGGATGTCTTCGATTGCAATGTCAGTCCCATTGTAGTCAATAGCCTTTGGTCTTTTACATTCTATTTATAACTCCCTCGCCACTGTCTGCCTCCGAACTTTAGCTAGAGCATCTCGATGTCTTTGTTGAGCTTCTTGCCTCTGTCTCTGAATGTCAAATAGATGGTTCATTGTTCAAAGCATTCACTGCAAACGAATATATTATCACAGTGAACTAGGTCCAAAGTGCAGCCATATGTAACCACCACACAAGTGTGGTGAATCCACTCTTCACATACATAACATTGCCAATAAGCACAATCGACCGGTTCAATAATCTTAATTTCAGCAGTTTGATCTCCCTTAGGCATGGTGATATAAACCGAATTTTGCAACTGATATTATGGCTGCTATGTTGGTGCTAATGTGTATTTTACTGATCGATTGATTTGACTTGATTGTATGATGTAAGCATATCCAGCCGACTATTTGTCCACTTGGCATACGCTTGTTGACTTGAATAAATAGGTGGTCACAATGGCATGTTATCTCAACGTGATCTCCACATTTATTGGTTAATATGTATTTTCATGCTATCTCGATGTTGTCTCAAATGTAGGTGATTCTAATTTTCAGTCCCAGTTTTTATTTTAAAGCTTGTCTTTGTCATCACCCACTTGTACCTAATGGATGCCGCCATTAAATGGCTAACGGCATCGCCATTAAAATTTCAGGTCCTAGGGTTATGGTTGTCAAATTTGAAAAACAGCATAACTTTTGCAAAAATCTTCTTTTGGTACCGCGATCGTGCATGTACAATTTTGCAAAAATATTGCATATCTCCTTTAAAGGGCATCCCCTAATTCATGCATTTTCATTCAAATTTCACACGCGCGAACCGCCCCTTTTTACCCAAAATTTTGTAAGGCACATATCGTTTTTGGCATGCTGTATGCCGAGTTTGGAGCTCTATTACCGTAAGTGGCCAATGGGAATGCACACATTCAATCACATTTCTGAGATACCGTGATGATCAACATCTCATTTTAGTTCGATCGATAACGCTACCCTACAAACGCTCATATGAAATTATGACGGAAAATCGGCCCCTTTTTGGCAACGGAGACGATAAATCGGGGAACGGTTCAGAAATGATCCACGATGGAAAATCGAAAATCTCAGTCGTTCGATTTTTTCGATTTTCCCGTTCTGGTTTTGTTCGCTTTGTAAGCGTTCATTCCTTTTTCTCAAAACTTACGGGGGCAGTCGCGCAGCCTGTTTGACCGGTGTATATTACATAAAAACCATGATACTAAGCATGCGCATACATTGAATATTGATCCTGAGACTGTTAGTACCAAGTAGGTACCAACAATCTGAGGATCCGCTGACGCATTCTCCACATTTTGAGAATCCCCGCAAGCGGGCTACTTGCGCCCGGTTGCGGGGTATGTGTTTTCTAGCAAAAGGGGATTCGTCAACAGATTCGTAGCGATAACTTTCGCCTCGCTAACAGCATTAACAAAGTAGGTACAGATTTGGAATGCCGACACTCTTGCGCATCGATTGCCATCATCCGATATACCCCGCGAGCGAGCGGGGTATAGCGGATGCTCGATTGAGCGTTCGGAGGGTTGAGCGAGCCAATTCACACGCAATTCTAAGATTTGCGTCAATTGTTATTAATAAATAACAACTGAATAGCACAGACCCACCAGTATGCTTCCTTAGATGCATACTAGTAGGTCTGGAAAGACCCCGAGCGCAAATTTTCATTTTTGCGGTCGGGAAAATTAATACCCTGACGCCGAAACCCTGAATTTTCGATCCCGCGGCACCGTTGCATCTGAGCACGTCAAATTTTCATATGAGCGTTTCTACCTTCAATCCTCGATTCCAGGGAAGGGGGAATAAGATTGAAAGGTTGAAATTTATTAAACCATACACATTTCTCTCGCCTGTGGGGCGACTTCATCCAGCACCTATAGTCAGATGGGATCCTTCACCTGTGACCTCTCACCAGACCACCGTACAGGATAATCCTGGGGCATCAGCAAGCCTTACTGGAGAACCACTCCCCAAAACAACCTTATTCAGTAAGTGTGTCGTGAGGCAGCAAGCTCCCATCCCTTCTCTATAATATACATAATATACACTGTAAAATAATGTTTATCGCGGGTAAATTGCCGTCCAACGGGAAAGATTGAACTAACTAAGCGTTGGTTATATCAGCTAAACCCTTGCGTTCTTGGATTACCTCCTCCAACATCTGTATTCTTTCTGTTGTGTCCGGAGTGGGACTTATATGATGTGCTTTTTTAATCATTTTCAGCGCCTTGTGCAGATCCCCTTTGTGGAAGTGAACCCCAGCCATGTTCTCATAAATGCCACGTGGAACATTAGCTCCGTCTGTCGGCTTGTTGTAGGCATGGGGCTTATCAAATCCACGTGTCTTCATCGCCACCTGCGACCGATATTCTGAAGACCCTTTTACATTACGAAGATAAGGAAAGGACAGAATACATCAAGGTCGCGATAGCAAGTGCCTTCACTGCCCGTCATCCAAGGCAGCAGAACGACTCCGCGAAGGATATGACACCCCCTTCCGGTTGGACGATTCGTACAAACTGACTGCTGCGGTGTTTGGCGGGTCAGCACGATGCAAGCTGAGCTAGACTCAAGTACGAGACAGCAGTTGAAGGGAGAGCGGGGTGCGCGTCGACCTCGGCTGCCTTGTAGGACACTAATGCCTCGTCCAAGCGGCCACCGTGAAGAAGCGCGTTGCCCAGGTTGTAGTTGAGGGTCATATCCTGGGGGAAAGTCTCGAGCCCAGCACGGTAGGTCTTGCATGCTCCCTGGTTTGAGAACCGCCAAGTGAGCGATGTATCAGCGGACCGTCACTCCACATTCTGGGTGAAAGCCAGTCGGATAGCTGAACACATGAAAAGCTTGAAGGGTGAGCCCGCTAGTGAAGGAGTCTTATTTGAGTCCAAATCTTTGTATCAAGAACCTCAACCCTCACCCTGATCCTAATGCTCTCCTGTCTCTTTCTACACAGTACGAGGCTCAGTATGGATGCTTAGCGGAGAATCTAGCTTCAAGCCCCTACGACAAGTTACCAACGCCTGGTTATCCTCAACGTTTTGAAAGGCCCTCGCGCGCTACCAGCGACAGGAATATAGAGGGCAGGTGTCAGGTAATAAAGGAGTCAAATTTGGGCAGAACGGATGCGAGATCTGACCTCAATGTCCCCCTTAGAGCGCTGCGTCGACCCTATTGTACAGTAGCAATCCAGCAAGTTGTCCTCCACACCCTTGTAGGTCGGGTCAAGGGCATATGCGGCATGATAGCATTTCAAAGCGTCACTCGTGCGGTTTAGTTGCACATAGCACACCGCCATGCAGACGTGCGGCTTGGGGTTAGAAGGAGATAGATTACTGGCGTTCTGATACTGTTTTATTGCTTTCGCGTTGTTGTGGTGCACGAGACACTGTTCGTCGCCGAGGGCGCAGTGCATGTCTGCGAGCATCTCGTTCGTCAAAGGAGTGCCGTCCGCCATGGGATATTGCTTTGGATCTCTGATAATTTTTTCGAATCGCCTAAATTCTTGCGGAGAGTGTGGACTCTTAGCTGCCTCCAAGACAGGTCTTGATAGCGTGTCAGTGTTCGGGGCGAACTCCACGTTTGGAGGAGTCATGCACGACTTCTTATGCGTCTTCCAGGATGCTTTTTGGCAAGCCCTCGAGCAGTACCTTGCAGCACGGCAATTGCTGCAAATCCTCAACGGTTTCTCAGGGAGCGCTCCGCAGTGGTCACAAGTCCGCCCAGGCTGCGACATCTGCGACTCCCCACCCAAGCCTGCTTTGTCACCGCGAGGTTCGAAAGTGCTCATGTCCGTCACTGTGGCAAAATTGTACGGCACAGCTGGAGTGCGGCCCGATATTGCAAATAATCGTTCTTGAAGAGAACAGTAGACACGAAATTCGATGTTTTGCACAACCCACCGTTGACCAAGATTACATCATTCGAACAGCGAAGAACCCCATCGGTAGAACATCTTTGTTGTGAACACTGTTAAATTGGAAAGCTAGACATAAAGACCAGGACATAGTACAAGGATGCTAAAGGACACGGTAACATCAGCCATTCCCAGTCGGTTTTTCTGACTCAGGGCACGCGGAGTTACATCGTGCTCGTTTGTGGATAGAGCACCGAGACAGGTGAAGTGATGCAACAAAAACAAAAGTGTGCTTGCATCTTGACGCTTCGCAAACGGTAAATACGGTTAGCCTATGTTAATCGTATACAATATTGTTTTGCAAGCAGTTCAACGCAAAAAATATCGAGAGTCAAGCTGTGGAAAATGTCTATCATCACAGACACCAAGTAGGAGCACCCAAATCACAGCAGTGGGATCAGATGTAGAGCTCGATAGGAGTTCATGATTTTCACCTTTCCCAGAATAACTTCACTCGCCTTACGAATTATGTCCAACAAATATCACGTCCTTGTCTCTTTTGTTGTTATAATTGTCGTCTTAGAAAGTCAACTATATAATGTTGAAAATCTTGAAGACTACTTGTAAAGCAGACGATCTCGAGTCCGTCTGTCATGCTAATTTCAAATTATTGGTAATATCAAATATCAATATGAAATGCCCGACGATCATGATGGGTGTCACAGTAATCTAATGGCTACCGTATAAATCAGAGGTGGTTTAGACCGAATATCCCAAACCACGATATCGAGTTTGACATGCTCCGCGGACATCGAATTTCGACCCCAAAAGTTTTTTGGTAATTAAAAATGATCTTCCAAATGCATTTCTAACTCGAAAAAGATGGAGCCAATTTTGGAAGCCCCGTTTTCAAGACTCCAAACACACCACGTCGGATGGGACCCGCCAGACGCGACCTGCCGGCGACCGCGAAACATGCCCAAAATGGACACTTTGGCGCCAATCACGTCCGGGTCCATATTTTTTCGACCAAGTTTGATCTCCCACGTACGTTTCCATCAAAGACCTTGCGGAATCCGCTCGAAAAAAAATGTCCCACGTCGGATGGGACCCCCCAGACGCGACCTGCCGGCGACCGCGAAATGCCCAAAATGGACACTTTGGCGCCAATCACGTCCGGGTCCATATTTTTTCGACCAAGTTTGATCTCCCACGTACGTTTCCATCAAAGGCCTTGCGGAATCCGCTCGAAAAAAAATGTCCCACGTCGGATGGGACCCGCCAGACGCGACCTGCCGGCGACCGCGAAATGCGTATTGGTCACCAGATAATTATGCGCATACTATAGTCAAATAGGAGGACAACGAAAATGCACGCAAGTCTCTTCTCTCATGCGCAATATAAATGAGCTGAATTCAGCCCTATATATATGTGAGCTGAATTCAACCCTGCATGTGAGTTGAAATCGGCCAAAATATATATGGGCTGAATTCCACCCTATATACGAGCCATGAGTTCAGCCCTAAGTGCGAGTTGAAATCGGCCGAATTGTATATGGGCTGAATTCAGCCATATATGTAAGTTGAATTCAGCTCTATATATGAGCTGAATTCAGCCCTGTATATGAGCCGAATTCGGCCATATATATAAGCTGAATTCCGCTCTATATATGAGCTTAATTCAATTATATGTGTGAGCTGAATTTAGCCCTGTATGTTCGCTTTATGTTTGTATGAGCAGGGATACGAAAACACAAATAGAGCTACTCGAATCGAAGCGCGCTGAACAGGTGTGCTTGACGAGAGGGCCTACAATTGCCGACTCTTCTTTTCGTCTTCTTCTCACACCGAACATTTTTTCGCGAGTAACAGATAGAATTCAGAAATCAGCTGAACTGACCACATTCTCAAAACTTGCAGCAATTCAGCCTACGTATCCGCCGGTACTCATCCCATATCCCGCCGATCAGCAGCCCATATACCCGCCAATCAGCAGCCCTTATAACTGGCTGATAAATCAGCCCTAGGGGAATTCAGCGGATATGCTATTTATTGTGCAAAAACTTCAAGTACATGATTTGATATCACTCGCTACTGTATCACGTTTCCCAAGTAGATATGACCACCTGTCATGGGTGTATGTGGTGAAAACTAATAGCTGAATAGCAACCACGACAACAACCTGCGCATCGAGCTGCGTGACGTCCAAATTTGTGATGGGAATGTTGTCATGGCATACATAAAGGAAGACTTTTGAAGAGGGGGAGGGGGAAATCAAGTCAATAAAGTAAGCACAATAAAGTGGTACCTTTGATATCGGCTATTCGCTTTCTTGAGTCCAGACTGTGCCAGCTTGAGGCTTCGTCTCAGTGTCCGAACTTCACAAGCTAACTTCAACCACTCCTGGAAACTAAACGCAAGTTTACCTTGCGATGCGTTCGTTCCATCATCACGAAGTCCAAACGAACACACGCACACACATACACACACACCCATGGCACAATTGTGTTAGCTGCGTTGCGTTTTGGAATAACTTATCTATAGGGGTCCAACATCGATCTGCAAAAAATCGTTTGCCTAAAAGTTCTATGCAGCTGCAAGTTCAAATTGGGATAAGAAAAAGCGGGTAACGAGCAGGACTTACTTCATTCTTACCGGCTGCGGGATGTTGGGAAGGCTGTAAACCCTCATCCCCCACTGGCGCAAGTGTCGGGGCCTCGTTGGTCTCAGAAGGCGGGGCATCGGGAACAAGAGCTGCGGGGGGGTTCTGGCGACACTTGGCGCAAATCACTTTGGAGTCGGGTTTCACGCAAGCCCATCGTTGCAGTTGCGCGTAAGTGCACTTTCGAAATGCAGTTTTGGTTTCCCTGGAACCACAGGTTCGGCAGAATCTGGGCATAGTGAGTGCGATTAAACTCTTCAACGGTGGGACGTGTTGCCATGCAGACTTCGAAACTGGTTAACGGAATGTACGAGGAGTAAGACCGGCTTTCACAATTGGAGAGGCTATCACAGTTGAAGAGAGGCGGCGGCTTCACGGGTTCACCTGTAGCTTGCCGAATTCGCGCCTCAAAACATCAACGTAGCTCGTGGAAATTCCGAGGAAATTGTTTTCCCCGAGAACAGGAGCTCAACAAAGAGATGAGACTGTTCCGTGTTCGGGTCGGTATGTCGGATGAGAAACGTCTCGCGTCGGTCCTCCCGGATGACCCAACCAAGTCTCGGACGCAGGGGATTCATATCGGTCCAGTCGGTCCGTCCAGTCCGTCCAGTCCGTCCAGTCCGTCCAGTTTGGACGGACTGGACGGACCGGACCAAACATTCTTAACATTCTAAGATTTCGCAAAATAGGGCTCCCATACTTAAGCCCATACTTAAGGAGGGTAACGCGTCGGCCCGCGTCGACGCCTGCGTTTTCACATACTTAAGAAAATTTAAATTTTTTCTTCATACTTAAGGAATATACACTGACTCCCCCCTCCCCCCCTAACCAGGGACTCAGGGGGTATAACCCAGTCGTATGCGAGTGTCAAACGTGCGTCAGAGAGACGAACCCAACGACAGAGCTTGACAATCGTATACGATTGTCAAACGTGAGTCAGGCAGTAGCCCTGTGATTTTTTGCATCCGCCCATGCCCTCCTAGGCAATATTTAAATCGCTTGAGGCCTTTAGGAGGATCATTTCCCATTCTTTCCTAGTCCGGTCTATACGGGCTATATAGAAATTATTAATGAACACGCGATACACAGGTCTGACAATCGTGTACGATTGTCAAAACTGTTTCCCAAACGAATTTATTTGTAATTGTTTTGTTGTTAGTAAAAAACTTACACCGACAACATGAGTGATTAACATGGGTGATTAACTGGTAATTAATAAATTGTGCGGGGGGGGTCAGCTCGTCACTACCACTAAGTAGTTGATTCGATTAATAGAATTGATTAACTAGCTACAAACGGTTAGTGCGAATTGATTAACTAGCTAGGGTCAGTTAGTTAATAAAATGAAATTGATTAACTAGCTAGTAACAATAACTGGTTGTAACTGGGTCTAACTAGTTAACGGGCCCAACTAGTTACGCCCCTTATTGAAAACTAACGTAGAGCAAAATGACAGATGTAAAAACTCTGAAATCAAGCATTCCAAAAAAGGAAATCTGAAATCTAGCGTAGAGCAAAACTAGCAAAATTTGAAAAATGGAAATCTAACGTAGAGCAAAATGACAGATGTAAAAACTCTGAAATCAAGCATTCCAAAAAAGGAAATCTGAAATCTAGCGTAGAGCAAAACTAGCAAAATTTGAAAAATGGAAATCTAACGTAGAGCAAAATGACAGATGTAAAAACTCTGAAATCAAGCATTCAAAAAAAGGAAATCTGAAATCTAGCGTAGAGCAAAACTAGCAAAATTTGAAAAATGGAAATCTAGCGTAGAGCAAAATGACAGATGTAAAAAATCTGAATATCAATCCGATTGTCAAAACCAGCTTTTCCGCAGACTCTAAAAGACTTAGACGTTAGACCCCCAAAAAGCCTGCAACCATGAATACCCCATTTTCGAAGAATGTATGCATGAATAACCCAAAAAACAAAATGAATGGGGCAAACCGGTGCCAAATTTTTCGAAGAATGTTTGCAGCAATAACCCAAAAAACAAAATGAATGCCGGGCAAGCCGGTGCTAAATTTTTC
>LGRX02033367.1:0-51068 GCA_001247695.2 Cymbomonas tetramitiformis
CTTGTCCCTACTTCTATTGGCCCCGTCCCTACTCCCCGATGCATGTCCGCACTTCTATCGGCCCCGTCCCTACTCCACGATGCGTGTCCTGATTGACGTAGGCTACATGTTACATGATAATATTGCTACTATGGTAGTATATGATAAATTGTGCTAGTGAGGTATAAATATTAGTGAGGTACTAATTGTTAGACATGCTCATATGCTACAAGCTATTCTACCTAATATATTGGCTTCACTTTGTTTTTTAAGCTTGGGCTATAGGCTTACAAGTGGCCCAATACTTGAAGTAAGTGTTGGGCACAACCTTGAAGGACCCTTACTTTGTAAGCAAGCTACAATATATTGTCGATTCTACCCATATAGAAACATACACAAAAACATATATATATGTATATACATACCGCATGTAGGTGCAAATTATCGAGTATGTAAATATTGCTACGAATGGCATTCGAGATGAATGGGAAATTCACTAGATAAGAGCAAAGGTACACAAACCTCTCTGAGAGTGTACGGAGCCGGAGCGAGTCATTCCTCCACCATTCAAGCAAGAAATCCACAAACGTCTGCTTCTTGTGCAATCCCAATTCATTTAGAACCGTGTCACTATCACATTCCTCCACCGCATCGGAGTCTACTTCATCGTCCGTCATTTCATCGTGGCCAAAGGGGTGTTTGTCCTTTTGCACGCCATGTTTGACCGAATTCTGTGCCCACAACCTTTATTTGAGCCCGTTGATCAAAACGAACCATTCGTTTAACAAGGATAGGGGTGCGCACAAAATATTATATCGCGCTCGAGCAAGTATTCGTAGCAAGTTTAGTGAACGACCTTCCGGCGCCTAGGCACGAGCCTGGGCGTGCGCAAGCCTCCGGTTGGACAACATGGGCGCCGGCATGCTTGTAGCACTAACAACTCGGGTACGATAGAGCCTTTGGTGAAGACACCCTAGTTGCCTAGGGGTGAGCAAGCCTCTCGCAAAGTCCGCATGGGCACAAGCGAGCTTTTGATGCATTCAACTTGGCGCTGCAAGCCTCTAGCAATAAAAGCTAAAGAGAAAGTGTATGGGCAAGCTTTGGAGGGGCATACGATCAATGTTTTCCACGTCCCCAAATAGGATCGAATAGTACCATGATCCGTTTTGATGTCAGATTTTCTTTTCTTTGCATAGTAACTATCAGACCACAAAAATACTAGATCGTGAAGCTTTGAGGAGTCCCCCTCATCATCTTCATGATTAGGGGATACCTCGAACTTAACCGATTTGGTAAAAAATGTGGCGAGCATTCTGCGTTAGCCACAAAATATATTTTACTCAATATACACCGTTGTGCATGCATTTTGCGTGCACTTCACCCGAGGACGCATGAGGTGAGATGGCGCTTGAGGGGTGGGATATGGTATGGCATCAATGGAAATATACATGTAGGGCGGCTAAACTTGGAACAAGGAATAATGTTGCAAATATGTCACACTTGGCTATGGTATTTTAGCGCACTAAGTAATGCTGCAAGTGAGGGGTGTATGTGCCAAAATTACTACCTGGTGACCCGCAACAAATGATTGTATAGCATGCGCATTTTTTCTTGAAAGCAAATTAGCCATTATTTCCAAGCTTATGCAATGAACGAGCCTCAACAAAGTGATTACCTCAGATGAATATTTGTGGGCCTGCACACCTATTCATCCGAATGACAGCACGTTTTGGATTGGCCCGTGGTATCCCCTCACATGCTTTGCGCAAGTCTGCCAGATATGCTGGCGAAGTCGACATGCCGCCGATGGAACACTGCACCATTCCCAGTACCGATTCACATCTCAACCTTGCTTGGACGCCTAAAACGTTTATGATTGTGCGCATGCACGCAACTCTATGCAGCTCAAGTGCTCCTGCTACACTTTCTAACCTAGAATATTAAAACAAAAGCTAGAATATTAAAACAGCTTGAAACCCTGAGTGCGTCACCCAACTCACAAAATATATGATTATCCGCAAGCCAAGTGCCACACGCGATTCTATGCAAGCTCAAGTGCTCTTGCTAAACTTCCTAACCTATAATATCAAAAATGCAAAAAACCCCGGAGCGCAACCCGCTTACTCAATTTTGTAGCATTATGTGCACGCCACATAACAAACGCAAGATGCAAATAAAGTGTTCATGCTGTTAATAAACTTCCTAACAAGGAATATCAAAACTGCAAAAAATCCCAGAGCACAACCAGGTTACTCAATATATTCTATGAGTATGCACACGCCGCATTCCAATCGCACATATGCAACGCCAGTGCTTAGACTACTAAACTTCCCAACCGGAAATATCGAAAACTGCAAAAAACTCGGAGCGCTGCCAACTTACTCAATATATGAGTATGTGCACGCCACACGCCAACTGTGAGATGCACTGCGGCTCACGTGCTCACACCACTGGGAAGCTTCCTACCTTGGAATATGAATAACGCAAAAACCCCGGAGTGCGTCACCCAATTGTAACATATATATGTGATCTTGGTCTGCACGCCACAAGCCACAGTGCACAAGATTGTATGCAACTCAAGTGACTGCTAGAACTACTAAACTTCCTAATCTGGAATATGAAACATGCAAAAAAACCGAAGCGCGAAACCCTGCTTACACCATATATGATTAGAATCCGCACGCCACTTCCCATGCACACAATTGCAGGCAAGCTCTTAAAGTGCTCAGATTTCTAAATTCTTAACTTAGAATATTGAACGGTCCGCACAACCCTGCGTACCGATGCCATGCACCCCACACGCTAAGCTCAAGGGTGCCCAAGTAAGGGCTCATGCCAAATAAACTCCTAGTAACCTTGAATACCAAGATTGAAAAGCCTAGCAAGCAAGCCTCAGAGCAAGATTTTATGTCACAACGATTTAAAAACCCCATCGCGTAAGGATCCCATCGGAAACAAAGGTCATTTGCATAACAGAGCTATTCCCCTTGCCCACTAAATGACGCAAGCGTTAGTTAGATTCATGGTCAAATTGTTTTAAAACCTCAGTTGCTTTACAATTAACTTGAAAACCTAAAAGCACAAGTCTTCCAACTCCACCCTTCTCCTTATCCCTACAAGGTATATTGCATGAAACTCGGGTTTAATTAGCTACAAAGGGAGTCCACCCTTTTCCCTACAAGCTATATTGCATGAAAATCGGGTTTAAATAGCTACAAAGGGAGGCGTGTGGCAACCACTGGCACAAACATCATAGGTGCACTATGTCTCAAGATTTGCTGGCCAATGCAATGATGATAAAACGCACTCACCTTGTAAAAGTGCTTCACAACGCGCGAACTCCGATGCGATCAACTTCTAAAGTCTGCCAAACCACACGAAAATAGGATCAAAATTGTATGGTGCCCACATCACAACTTGACACCTATATTGCTTTAAAGTCGAAGGGATTGTCGGTTTGCATCTAACAAGTGAGCGTATGTATACATAGAGACATGGTCAACTATTCAAAGAATGGGCTATTCTACCATTGGGCTTGTGCAAGGTTCTCAAACGGATTCAATATTCTATACAGATGACAAAGAGAAGCACCCTATCCAAGATTTACTCCGACGCTGCACAAGAAATCCGGTCCATTCTTCGGAGCTCTCAAAGAAAGATCTGTTACCTCATGACTGTATTGTTATGGGTAAGTTGGGTGTTCGCGAATCTAAGTTGCGGAAAGAAACGCACTAACAAACCGTCCAATTGACAACAATAGTGCGGGGCTTCGACAAGGCCTCTCACCTTTCAAACGCGCCCCATTCTCAGCCGTCTGATATATCATCCAACTACCATCTACAGACCTGCGGAGTTCACGTTTTCAATTTCAGCGTTTCAAAACGAAACTCTGTAAACCTAGGAACGTCGAAAACTACATACATCATAGCACATCTCGGATATTGCGTGCGAGACTTCGAAAGGGCGTTCTCACCTTTTAAATGCGCCTATCCCCAGCCTCTATATGATATAGCTTCTTGAGAGAATGAATATGCAAACTGCGACTGCTGCCGCAAACCGCAGCAAAGAGGAAAATCAGGTGAGGTTTTGAGCTTTTGGCATAGGAAAACGGGCAACAAACCTCGAATAAATCAATAATCGGACCTCGATCGCTTCGGTCGAACAGAGACTCCGGTACAGTAGTCCGGTTCCGGAGTAAAATGCAGGCGATGAGCCGATGCGATGTCGAACAGGATGACCGATGACGCGATTTTGGGATAAAACGCAGGATAATAGCTCGGGAACCCGCCCCAGTGTTACCGGCAGCGGCTCAAATCACTTTTATCCTACTACATGATAACTATATCGCGCGAACTTGCGGAGTTCTCGCGTTTTAGGAATGATTCAAGGGCAGCCGCCATCACACACCTGCGAGGGCACTGCACGGGCAAAGCATGCACGGCTTTCATTGTCTACGTACGGGGGATGTCATGGCCCGATCCCATTTACAACACATGACAATCGGACCGTTCAGAGAGCTGAGCAGTTCTGAGTTCAAGTTCTCCCTTTCGCCTTTTCCTTTCGCCTTTCCCTTTCGCTTTGACGTTTGAGCCTTTGTTTATACTAGGCGGATCGATCTCAAAAAGAGATCTCCACTAGGCCATCTGACCGTAGGATCATGTGCGCGACAGTGATACTGTTGATCCTGCGGATTCCCCGTAAATCGGATGACCGCCCAGTCACCTTGTCCGATCCGCTCCCGTTGGGTAGGAATGGCGAGAAAAAGAGCGGAAAGTAAGGCGAAGCAGCAAGGCAGCACTCCAGCGTCAGATCGGAGCCTGAGTTGGAGAACCCATTTTTAAGGGTGGGCGGGCAGGGAAGAAAAATTGCGTTAGGAAACGAAGAAGAAAGACGCAGCAATCGTCAGCAGGTAGGAAAAGTGAAGTATTTTCACCAATTTCCGACTTAAGAGCGACACTCTGCGACACTTGGACTTCGAAGCTGGAGGTGAACAGCCACTTCGTGATCCTTCATTTCCTCGATCCGGGGAGTGAGATCAGACGATCCGTCTCCTGAATGACGGTCATCACTGATGACGGAAGGAAAGTCGGCGATCAACAGTGATACTGTTGATCCTGCGGATTCCCCGTAAATCGGATGACCGCCCAGTCACCTTGTCCGATCCGCTCCCGTTGGGTAGGAATGGCGAGAAAAAGAGCGGAAAGTAAGGCGAAGCAACAAGGCACCACTCCAGCGTCGCCTCTCCGCCAACACTCACAACCCCCGCCTCTTGACGCCTTTCAACCCCAACTCTCAAACTCGAGCCAACAGAATTTTAGTAATCAAATTACTCATACAAATACCCGCACGAATGACTGTGCCGCATTCAGCTCCATGTATTCTTTCGTTGAGACTTTCTCTATCTTCCTTGAGGATGACATTCCCAAGACTTGCCACACTTTCATATAATGTCTAGCAATCCTTTCTGTTTTCCAATATGCCTGTCCCATAACCTGTTGCAGGTCGGCTCCTTCAAGGAAAAGTTCAATTGCTCCTGCCGTCCGAATGCTGAAGAATGTTTCCCCATTGAACAGCCCTGCTTTTTGCAACCAGCATTTGAGGTTTGAATTCATCTGTTTCCTGGAAATTGGACTATTCTCCACTTTGCCAGACCTGACCGGCCTGAACAGGAATCCTTGTGCAAGGTTCAGACCCAGAATTTTCATCACTTGTAGGTAGTCTTCCAACGCTGAGATGGGGCATTTAGATTTATCGGGGAGCCTTTTTATTCCGAAAACGTGTTCATCGCCCGAACGGAGTGTCTTCCCCCACTAGTAGTTGAAGAGAACACCAGAGTTATCAGGGAATCTTATGATTCCTTCCACCCTTGTGGCGCCCAGCTCCGCCGGTCTCTTCAGAGCGTATAGGTCCATCAGGATCATTGCCTTACATCTAAGAGTGATGAACAAAAGTATCCAATCTTGTGTCGAGGCAAAACCAGCTGCTTCTGCGTTCATGTGAATCACTAGCTTGTCGATCGTGCAACTGAATAGTGGTGTTGCCTGATTTGGGGTGATTCTTGCTTGCAATCAATTGTTCGTTCCTGGTCATTGTTTCGTAGACCTTAACCACTCTACCCGTGCACGGGTTGTCCGACCCACACCTTCCGAAATCCTGGAAGGCACTAGAAAGTCTGCCGATAAGGGAATTCACCGAACTTGCGGCTTGTCTGACTGGGCAATTACACCCTCCCAGTTGAGGACACGTGGCCGAATGCACGTTAGTCTTACCGAACTGTTCCAAGTAAATAAGATACCATCAGATGTGTTGTGGTGTACACGAATCCAATGATTTTGGTGGGGTTATGCAAGCCAGGAATTCCCCAAGGGCCCGCAAATTCCGGAGTTTGGCCGATTGGTACACATCCCGGGCCCTTGCTCCCTGAAGCTCCTTCGTTCTTAGCTGTATGGCGGCCCAGTCAGGGGCTTTTCTCAACAGGCTCTTGCTACCACCCTGTCAACCTTAAATTGTCCCCCTTCCCCGAAAGTTACCGGTGTTCACAACAATATATTATCCGAGACAACGGATTACTCTGGGAGGTTATTAAAATATCACATGATTTTGTTTTTTGAAATACGAAGTATTCTTAAGAGAAATCGAATCTAAAAATCCAGACCGCCCACGGGAGTGGGCCTGCCTCTAACCATCGTCCATTTCTAAGTTGTTGGAAACAAACTTCTCCTGCTTTAGCGACTCTGAACTTATGTTTGCACAGTTTATTGTACGCAGTCCACCAGAACCCATCTGGAGAGAAACCATGTGGAGCAACCACAGAGGCTGACGCTTTCTGTTCTCTTAGGTACATCAGGAACGGTCCCATTAATGCAAAAGGCGGATTAGCATAACTGTTTAGTCCCGCTAGTAGATAGGCAAAGACATTGGTGCCACAGGCTTCTTTCTCCGGCAGCCTTGAGCAAAATCGCATTTTGGGGCATCCCCGAACATTAGCCGTTGTTGCGAAGCAGTCGATGTTGTGCTGTCCAAACATCATGTTCAACAGAGGAGAGAACCGTGGCATTAGTGAATAATGAGACTCTTCATCCGGGACTACAATAGCTCCATCAGGTCCCCTTGAAAAGGAAACCACCTTTAGCTCCAAGTTGTTATCCGCGACAAATCTATAGAGCCTTACTGCCAGGTCCTTGCATGCTTTTGTGCCCAGGTTAGACGAGAGGACTCTCGATGAATCCAAGATATTTTCATCCAAGATTATGTCCCAGCGCTGCGGGACCCGTTTTACTGGGATTTCGAACAAGGCTTCTGAAATCAAAAATGATTGATCCATCGACAAGCAGGTTCTCAAATCACGATAGCACGAAATTTCATCTTGGAATTCCCCTGCTCTGATTGATGCCGTGACTTTTGTACAATCGTCGTTTGTATCCACAAGAATCGAGCAGTGGGCCTGCTTTCTGAGTGCGGACACCTTAATCAACGACGGCTGGAAGAGTTGACTCAAGTAGAGTTTGAAATGCCTCATCTGCTTATTGCTCAGGAAAAAACTTTTCAGCTGCAGAATTCATGCCTTTTAGCCAGAAAGGCATACAACTTCCTGCATGCTATAAGGATGCCTGGGGCTGCAATTGACATTGAAACCAACTTTCCTGCCACCCTCTCCAGGTCTCTGGCCGAAATTTTCGACGAAGCTCGCAGGTCCGTTGCCAGGCTCAAGAACGTCTCCCATTTTCTCTGTGGGATGAAGAACTCCTGCTTCGCAAGGTCAACGCCAAAATCGCCAATGCCTAGCCAGGTGATGGTCATGGACGGAGTGAACTCCGTCTTTTCCAGGTGAATAAAATATCCCGCCGCCGTCATCATGCATGACGAGACAACGAACACCGAGATTGCGGCTCTTTCCTGTTTCGTAAGAGTCGAAGCTCCCACTGGGGCCGGTCCACCGGCATTATCATCGATGTAGTATAAATATGGTATCCCCAGCCGCCGGATGAATCTCGCAAATTCCCCCGCAAAAGGCGCTATAAATGACCGGCGCAAGTTTCCATCCAAAAATAATTGAGAACTGTATAGACGTAATATACGCCCTCCCACAGGAAAGCCATGTACTGTTGCGATTCCTCTGTAAGCCTCACATGGAAGAATCCGTTCGCTTGGTCCATAATAAATGCCGGATCCCCCACCTCTAAGATTTGTGGAAACATTGTCACCGACTCGTAAGAAAACGGAATATCCTTACACCAAAGGTTAAGGAATCTTGCATCATTGATCTTTCTTGGTTTGGCTGGCTCCACCCCTACCGGCATAACTAGATGCGGGGGAGAGCACTCCCCTTCTTTTCCCCAGACTCTTATCGCTCCCCATTTGAGCTCGTCCTGTATCTTACCAGAGATCCAGGGGATCAAATGATCCGGCATCGCATGATTCTTGAATTGCATCCTCGGGGGTGTATTTGAGTCGAAACGAGCCCCTTCGTAAGTGCCTGAAAAATGTTGGAAGAAATCCGAGATGGAGACTCCATTCTTTGCCCATTCTTTGACCAGCAATCCCATCTCTGATGATGTTACCACCGTGTCCCAGAACTGGGTACACTCATGGATAGTTCCCACCCGGAACTCCCCCGGATCCCTAGCTGGTGCGGAAAGGGGGTCTGGGACCAAATTACCACTGAGGGCATCAATTACTGAAGGGGCCAAGGTGTCCTGCCCTTGGGCCTCACGCGGCCCTAAAGACTGTTGCCTCTCTATCACTTCCCGGGCACTGTCGAAGCCCTTAACCGCCATGGTAATAAATGCAAGCGGGTCTCTCACACTCGTCGTTGCCGGCATGCCAGAATCCAGTGCGAAGTTGGCCAGGCTGTCAGCCAGTTTATTGTGGTCCCGTGCCACATGCTTGAAATTGAAAACACAATCCGGGCGCAAGGCCATGTGAGCTTTCCCAACGATAAGTAGTCTCTCCAAGTCTTTTGCGATAACGTTACGGGAGCCCGAAAATGCTGACACCACTAGCTCCGAGTCCCCAACAATTGTTGGTGTGGTCAAGTTCCATTCTATCGCTCTCTGGATTGCAATCACGGCACCCACGATTTCTGCATAATTATTCGTCTTGGATCCAAGGCGCCCGTAGTCCCGAGTCCACTGTTGACCTTGTTCTGAGCAGAGTGCTACCCCGAACGAGGCTTGCCTCAAATCCGGCGACGCGTTAAAGCGGCATGCACCATCGAAGAAAAGCAATCCCTTTCGTGGGGCTGAGTTTGGCTCGTGTCCCTGTTCGAGACAACAACCACACCAGAGCACTCTTCCTTTCAGGAGAATTGCTCCTCGAAAATCGCACCCCGGTCTCTACCGGGCCCCAATCTTGTGGAAAGGGATGGACGATTTTCGAGCCTGGCCACTTCCGGTGTGCTACTCGTGTAGAGTAACCCACCCGTTGCGGTCAGTACTCTAACCGTCCAGCATCCCCATGTTAAAAGGGAGGCTTCTATGACGGACGGGCAACAGGTGGTCCGTGCAGGCAAAATAATTGGCATTAATTGCCTGCATTCGCGAAGCACTCCAATTTGAGATATGCGTCCCAAAGTCCGAAATCCAGTGTTCCGAAGCTGACCCACGAAATCTAACGTAGAGCAAAAAAAGAAATCCAAAATTCGAAAATCCAGCATCCCGAAGACTGAAATCTGAAATCTAACGTAGAGCAAAATCAGCCAAATCGAAAATTTCGAAATCTAACGTGGAGCAAATTAACAAAAATGCAAATCAATTTTCCAAGTAAATTCATTCCACAAGAAAACAACGCATTTCCATTCGATAATAACTGTCATACGAAATCTAACGTAGAGCAAAAAAACAAATTTTTAAAATTCGAAATCCAGTATCCTGAAGACTGAAATCTGAAATTTAACGCAGAGCAAAATCAGCCAAATCGAAATTTCGAAATCTAACGTAGAGCAAATTCACAAAATGCAAAATTAACTTTTCAAGTAAACCCATTTCACAAGCAACAATGCATTTCAATTTGGTATTTAAACTTGGAATCTGATGTTACACGGTAAGACAGGCACCCTGGCCCGCTTAAGGAGGCCGCATTACCGGTAATTTGAAAATGGGGGTTGGTAATACCGGGTAATTTACCGGTAATACTTTGCTTGGTATTACCAAAGTATTACCGCCTGCACAAAATGACCTAACTTTTGCCTCGGGACTCTAAAATTGATTTTTCCGATTTCTATGGATACCTAATGATCATTAGAATTGTTGGGATGCGTGCTATAGCACATGCGACGCCATGCACGCACATTATAAAGCGACGCATTTTACAGAGAAGTGCAGACAGAAATGAATATGCACGAAAATACCTAATTTTTGCCTCGTGTAACGTTTGCCTCGTGTGACGTTTCGTTGTCATTGGAAGTAAGGGACATGCTGCCGCCTTCAGCTGAGGCTCCCGTGGCCATGATGTCGGCGAATGATTACGATGAAAACTTCGTTAGTGATTTTTCACCGCTATGCTCTCTACAGAGAAGGTTCTCCGCCGATCTGCGGATCTGACATGCACGCAGGTGGTAAGATCCACGGTAATTGAGATCTTACCGGTAATTTATCATGGTAATACCGTATGGCCATGGTAAATTACCGGTAATTTCTTAAGTATGGCAGGTAAGACGATTGGGGGGGTCGGTAATACCGGTAATTTACCTGGTAATTACCGTCCCGGTAATTTACCAAAAAAATTACCCGGCCTCCTTAGGCCCGCTCCCAAATATTGCGATACACTATATACATATTATACAGCCCAGCATTCTGGCAACTTCAAAGTTTCTAGGCAGGCTCCCTCTGAGGAGGTGGTGGCAGCTGAGCCAGCTGGTTCTGGTTATTCCTATTGTCATTCTTATTTCGTTTGTCCACCCAAGTCACATTGATGGATCCATCCTTGTTCAACGCATAAGGAGACTTGCAGTCCCGCAGCATATGTGACCCCTGGCATTTCGGGCATTTGGCATTGCCATCTGCAGGAGCTCCCGGTTTTGCAGTATAAACATGCTTAGTGGCTCCTGATAACGAGGCCTTCTTGGATTGAGTTTTTATGAACATTTGCAGTTCTGACTCGTGCGCATCATCTTTCTCGCACTCTGGAACTGTAGCCCTTATTTGTTGATGTGCACACAGGTGATGTGATTGTCCGGCAAGGACGCATCCCTAGTACCCCCTGCCAACTCCCTCTCAATGAGAGTGGCAAGGGAATACAAGGACTGAGGAGTCTCCCGCTACCTCGAACTGGCTTCCGGCAAGCCAAAGGCAGCTGCCACCTTCCGCATCAGCTTCGGTATTCGGCCCCGGGGTCAGGCCCCACTCCAATAGCTCGCTTCTCAATCGGTGGGCTTTCAACCAGTTGGAGACCCCCTTGGTCTCTTCTTGCATGGATCTTTGGAGTACTGAGTCCACGTATGCCTGGATGTCGAATCCCGGCGTCACCGATGATGCCAATCCCAAGGGAGCCTGCTCCCTCATGCCACCATCCATCTTCATTTACTTGAGGTTGAGGAAACACTCACATATCGTCCTTTGTCTCGATACAAACATGCATAATAATGTGTTACAGCAGTAGCATCTTCTCGCCCCCACTCTGATAATGCACGTAATGCAATAATCATAAGGGGCCATAATCTGAGGCAATCACATCACCCTCCCTAATCATTATTTTTCAACTTCAGCTTGTCATAAGCATGCAATCTTTCATCGATCGGATCACAGAAATTCTTCATATCTATCCTCACATCAAACAAAGCAATCATAGTCATCATAAATGCAGTAATTATTGTCCATCGTCACAACAACTATTTTGTCATAATTAGAGCAATTCCATCATCATGGTAACAGCATTAATTTCAATCATATTTTCAGCAGTCCTTACAGCAAATTCAAATTTTGTAATATTTAACAAACTCATATATTCAAATAGCAATATTTCATCTCAATTACAACAATTATTTTTCATCATAATCACAGCAAACAATTTTTATCCTAATCACAACAATTAATGCCAAATCATTTGAAACCATGCCACAATTAGGAAATTACAACCCTCATGCAAATTTGCCCTCATCATAATCATACACCTATGTCTACCACAGATATGTGAATCTGTCCTCCCCATATGGGAGTTCATCCACAATCAGAACGGATCTACACAACGGACATCTGACCACTTTCCTATAAGTCATGGTGAATACAGCATGGATTGCTGCCGGTTGGACTAGGCTGGTCAAATGATACATCTCATCTAGGCCATCAAAGCAGGCTACATGATAATGATGATTACATGCAGTTGAAACACATGGCATTTCCCCCAGCAGGCTGGCTAAGCAAATCGCACAGTCGTCTCCCACCGTTGGGGCAGTCAGTGTTCTCGTGAGTACAACTTCCTCATCGGCCTCCCGAGCCTGTAATATCAACCAATTTGTGTCAGGAAGGCCTATAACCGGGAGCTTACATCCGACCAGATATTTTGGAAACCAATTGTCCACATCAACAACCCCCACGGGGTAAACAGTCCCTCCAAGAGGAGACACCTCACAGACTGAGGATTTCAAGCAACAAAACCCCCACGGGGTAAATACTCTTCCAAGAAGAGCCTCACTCGGTGTGAGGATAACACCAGTTCTTGTTGTCCCCACGGGACACAAGCAGCATTTTAAATTCAAAGCTTTCAAAGCAAGTCAAAACTTTTAAATTGGCAGGCCACAAACAACAAGCATAAAAGTTCACAAGAACCATGAATTTACCACCTAGGAAGCGCCCGCAAGCACGGGTACTGCGCTCCTAGATTACTGCAAGGGCCCTAACTAATTACTCTTTGGGACTAGGACGGGGACCGGACTATTCTTAAGGAGGGGAAGAGTTCCTAATTAGTGAAACGGGTTGAACAGGCTGATTAAGTTTTTCAAGCTACAGGGAAGAAGAAGGCCCTAGCAAAATTAACCGAAGTGAATTCAAATTTCTAAAGGAAAAGGAGAGGTCAAGCAGGAGCGCTCGGGCTAGCTACCTGGGCTGGTTGAAGAGGTTCTTGGACTTGGCTTGCGGGGGGATTGAGACCAGAGAAAAGTCCTTGCTCCGCATTCGGGTCCACGTGCGGGCCGAACCCCGGCGGGTACGTCGAGGTCTGTGCGGCTCCCGGCCGGACGTGCAACGGGGACGGGGGCCGCCGGGGGGCCGTGCCTTCGGTAACAGGGACAATGGGAGGTGTTTGCTGTCCCGATTCCCGGGACACCAAGTCGGTCGGGACGTCCCCCATAGGCGGGGGGACCGCTCCCCCCGCGTTCAAATCAGCACGCGGGGTCAGAGTCACAGGTTGAGCCGTATCCCCCGTCGGGGCCGTACGGGACCTCTCAAGCACCTCGCGGAAGCTCTCCAGATTCCTCACCATAGTGGCTCTGGACTGGCTGTTCGTGACCTCCAGACCGGGGACCTTGGCACAGATTTTCCGTAGGTGCTCGGACTTGAATATAGAGGGGTTCAACAGCAGTTCCTTGCCAGGCAACACGAAGAAGTTCAGCCCATTAAAGGCGTTCACCGTCAAGTCAGGGATAGTCGGCCTCTCCTCCGTCACCTGGTGGACTTCATCGCGGGACGCCTGCGGACGGAGAGGGAGGCTGCCCCCCCCCGCAACATCCTCCGCCAAGGACGTTCTTTGCAGCACATTTCTTGCCGGAGGAGGAGAGTCAGCGCGTCCAGGGGCAGCTTGGTCACCAAACGACAATTCTTGTAACAAGGACGGTCCGGACGGCGACTCCGGCGTTTCAGCATTCTCTCGGGACCACCTTTCCCCCGCGTCGACCACCTCGTCACCGTCTTCAGAATCATTAAGACCCAACGAGCGAAAAATTGCGGGCTCCTCCCGCGGAGGGGAGAGCCGCGGAGCCGAGGTCGCTGCATTCAACGCGGGCGACACGTTGGGCACGGAATTCTCGTCGAGCTGACGGGGCCGTGCGCTGCGGGAGGCGCGGGTCGCCCTCCGCAAATCAGAACTAGTAGCGATTGTTGCGAAACTCATGATTGTAAGAAGAAAACTTGCGTTAGGAAACGGAGAAGAAAGACGCAGCAATCGTCGGCAGGTATAAAAAGTGTTTTCACCAATTTCCGACTTAAGAGCGACACTCTGCGACACTTGGACTTCGAAGCTGGAGGTGAACGGCCACTTCGTGATCCTTCATTTCCTCGATCCGGGGAGTGAGATCAGACGATCCGTCTCCTGAATGACGGTCATCACTGATGACGGAAGGAAAGTCGGCGATCAACAGCTCGTAAACTCTGGTCTCAGCCAGACGAGAGCGAGAGGAGGAGAGAGTTGAGAGTGACACGAGCCATCATCGATCATGTTTGGATGTAGAAAAAAAATGGCTATCTTCGATCAGATGAGCCATTTTTTTTTCTACATCCATGATCCAAAGATGATGCATAAGTTATCAATTATTTCGTCGAGTAATGTTTGCCAGTCCGAAGGTGTTTGGAAAACGTGTCAAGCTATCAATTATGTTAGAAGTTCTGCTCCCTCTCCCTCAAAGCTGTATCGCCGAACATACTCGTCGCAGCAAGCTTCAATTGTTGTCGAGTCGACGACATCATTTCGTTCAGAGGGCTATCAGAGAAGCTTCTTCTAAGGCATCGTACAAAACGAAACACCGCAGCAGAATCAGTTGCTCGAGGTAAAGTTTCTCACAGTCTTGAACTTACGTTCGCAGTGTAACTCTCGAATTGCGATACCTCCCCTGTGATCTGAAGCGGGAAGTGCGTGCATGGTCTTGGTATTCGGTACATGGGGGAAGCTCTCGTAGTCTACTTACACATTTCTAAGCGCTTGTTGTATGCGGGGATTGGACAGCGCGAGTCCTTCGATAGAGGACTGCTACGCGCGTTGTCGCGAGATTACAGCCGAGTATGCCAAATCTTTCTACTTTGCAACACTGTTCCAACCTCAGGCAAGGCCGCCTTCTGAACTCAGCTTGCTCAAATCAGAACTTGTCGCAGCGGCAGGTTCTTCTGCTCAGCTACACGTGGAAGGAAACACCTTAGCTTAAGGCGTCGTTGCGGAAACACAGGAAGAAGCTCGAGCGATTCATGCTCTATATGCTTGGTGTCGAACTCTCGATGAGGTTGTGGATGCTGCTGCAGATGAAGCGCCAGAGGTAGTCACGATTATATTGCGGTTTGCTTTCTCTCAAAAGCTAGTACGGATATTAAGAAGAGAGGAGCCCCCCTTACAAAAAAGCCTGGAGCCTATGAGACCTTGCCTTCCATCGGGGAACCTCGGATGCCTCAGACCGGCCTCCCCGTGTCACCTGTGCCCTGTGCGTACTGTACCCTTTGCAAGGCCGTATCGTCACCTATGCGACCTGCGCATACCGTTCGTGCGACCTTGCCATTATCTTCATGAGCCGCGCTCGGCCCCCAAAACGGAAGTTTCACTGAGTGGCACGATCTGTACACACTGTACCAGAACGTCCAGGCCCAGCTACAATTTCAGCGCGAAAGCTTGGAGGCGATCTTCAGTGGAGTGGAAATCGGTGTCGCGGAGACCGCTACTTCTTGCCCGGACGTTTGTCTTATCAACAGAGCTCTCGCTGATACTGTTACGCGCATTCCAGACATGTCTATTTCTCCTTTCTTGGATATGATAAAAGGAATGGAGTCAGACACTGACCGACCTGTGCGATACGAGGCATTCCAAGGTGTGCAGCGAAGCTGCCAATTCACCGGAAGGGGCGAGATACCACACGTGAGGAGGGTGAGACAGGGATGGGCGAGGTGTCACACGTGAGGGGTGAGAGAGGGATGGGCGAGGTGTCTCATGTGAGGGTGAGAGAGGGATGGGCGAGGTATCACTCGGTAGAATTCGGGCGAGCGAATTGCATAAGAGGGAGGGCCATGCTGTGTTGAGAGCTCATGGGTACTACGGGGAGGATAGGGGACAAGCAGGGCTCATAGCAGGGAAGGTGACGGGGAGGGAAGCGTTCATAGGCGATCGCGGTTTGAAATTGGGTGGGGGCTTACATGAGAGAAGACGAAAGGGTTGATAGGCGTGACGGCATGGTATGGAGGCGAGGGCCCATGGGTCAGAGCGGGCGCTAGATGATATTCGTTCCTATGATAGAGCGCATGTTAGGGGGAGACATCTCTCGTGCTGAGGAGACGTTTGCCTTTGTGGCTGCTCCGATACGTGACACCTGGCACGAGCTCGTGCATGTTTCAAACCAAGAAGCCACCCATCCTGCACTGAGAATCATGTTAAGAGTTGGGGCGCTGGTCGGCTGATTGCATCGGAGCACCTTGTGCCACTGGGCGTGCTTGCTTTTGCAATGGGGAAGGTGTTGGCGGACTCGAAGAGTATGCATATCGCGTCGCTGGCACTGTGGGCCTCATGTACGTGCCAAGCAGGAGACGCCCTCTCGACCCCTATCCCCTTGTACTCAGTGGATATCCTTCATCAGCTGTGTACCCACGGCGCCTCTCACCTCGGCGAGTCTAGTCTGGAGACTCGGCGATATCAGTTTGAACCTCTATGTAACGATCACCTCAGCATGCCATGAGAGGATGCGTGTGCACGCACGGTGTTCTACCATGCGACTCCCGTAAGGTAGGCCTGGAAAGCATATCACGAAAGCAAACGATCAATACACGGGCACAGATCACTCTGTATGGTGTATGTCATGGCGGCACTCACATGTGCTCAGTGATGATTTATCCCGATGAGCCCGGTATTCCTCTTTGAGTGCGTTTCTGCGTCAGCCTGCCTTGCTCATACGGCGTTCATCATCCACAGTGTGCCTCACGCCCTGCGGTGTGTCGCATGTCACGCCACCCGGCTCCTGCATGTTGTTTTCCCTCCATCCGGTGATGGCTAGACTAGATTCCGTTGGGGTGCCTCATGCTAGCGGTGTGTTTCGCAGCGTGGGTCGGGCTATGACGTCGGGGGGCGATCGCTGGGACGTGTGTGTGGGGAGATGCACGCAGGACCATTCCGGTGCTGGGCACGGAAGAGGGAGTGGCGTTTGAGGAGGCAGCCGAGCCTGGGGTGGCGCTCGGCATCGCATTACAGTTGACCAACATTCTACGTGACGTCGGGGAGGATGCCAGGCGGGACCGCATCTACCTCCCAGCAGAGGACCTGCGGCTCTTCGGGGTCACGGAAGAAAAGCTCAAGGCTGGCGGCATCGACCCCGCTTGGAGGTGCGTGTGACGACTCCATGGATGCTTGGCATCTGTGTGTATCTTGTCTTCCGACTTTGGACCAGTCATGTGTGGCGTACCCTTGGACCGATTCCTGGTTACATGCCCCCCTCCTTGGGCGCCATGTAACCACAGAAGATCGGCTGCATCATGTACCCACACCGGGGATCAAAGGATTCAGCGCACACGCCGGGTCATGTGTGGCTGGAACTCGAGCTTGAAACTCTGAGTTGGTGGATGTGAAGCTGTACCAACTGGCACTGCCAATCAACTTCATAGGGCACAGCGGAGATGGTAATTGTGTTGCGCCGACCTTTCAGGGCTCAAATCTGAGCCTTTCGAAGATTGCAAGTTTTGCAAGTTTAGATCTCGTGCGTGAGCGCGTAAATTTGCAAACTCTTGTGACATTGTTTGGACCGCGGACGATGACAGTTCAGAAGGGGCCCCTCTAAGCAACTAAACTGCAATATTTGTGGTTCCTGACCGCTGAATTTCCGACACTTCTCCCCATCCCCTTCGCCGCTGATGAACTCAAGAGAGCTTGAGTCGGACAGCCAATAAGCTTTGCTCTGAATACTAGGCGACACCTTTGACTCCCACTCGTGGCATCTCGGAGGGCGCATTTTTCCTTGCTTGCTGGCGCGGATGCAAGTGGGCCCCCCAGCCACAGGAAGTTCCGCACAGAGGGAAGTGGGTGGCCTGCTCCCAGGCTTCTAATGGAGAGCGAAATTCAGCTTGCTCTCGCATTTTACCGGAAGGTATTCCGCTGTTCAATCCTAGAATGCATCTATCTCCCAACCTCAAGCAGCCAGCGTTGTGCGGGCTTGTGTCCCCTTCCCTCCTCTGCGCTTGCCTGCTGGCCCATCCCACTTTTTGTCATTGCAAAGTGACACCCCAACAGGAAGTTGCTGCGTCGGGCGCGGGCGTGGAGGTGTGACCGTCGTCTGGTGCAGGCGGAGCTGGGGGTTGGCACCCTTGCGCCGGCTGCGCGGCTCCCTGTGCAGCTGGCGCTAAATCTTTACCGTGAGATTCTGTACGGTGTGCGATCGAATGGCTACGATAACTACCTGCAACGTGCATTCACGAGCAAGGTCCGCACAGAAACCGCCCTGCCAGATAGAACTAGCCAGCCTGCAGCTGCCTAGGCAGGCAGTCCAAGCATAGAGCAGTGGCTTCTGGGAGCTTCATTCATGCACTCTCGAACC
This sequence comes from Cymbomonas tetramitiformis, assembly GCA_001247695.2. Lineage (NCBI taxonomy): Eukaryota > Viridiplantae > Chlorophyta > Pyramimonadophyceae > Pyramimonadales > Pyramimonadaceae > Cymbomonas > Cymbomonas tetramitiformis. The sequence goes on from LGRX02033367.1 coordinate 18,401, forward strand.
CTGTCATCACTTCTCAGCTCAATCGTTGATCACAGCAGCCGAGCCATTGTCTTGTCAATCTTCGATGATTTCCCTTCCATCGTTGATCACAGCAGCCGAGCCATTGTCTTGTCAATCTTCGATGATTTCCCTTCCATCGTGTCACAGCAGCCGAGCCATTATCTTGTCAATCTTCGATGATTTCCTTCCATCGTTGATCACAGCAGCCGAGCCATTGTCTTGTCAATCTTCGATGATTTCCTTCCATCGTTGATCACAGCAGCCGAGCCATTGTCTTGGATGGCCATCGTTGATCACAGCAGCCGTTATTTGTCAATCTTCGATGATTTCCCTTCCATCGTTGATTGATTGTCATCATTTGATGATTTCCTTCCACGTTGATCACAGCAGCCGAGCCATTTTCTTGTCAATCTTCGATGATTTCCCTCCATCGTTGACCACAGCAGCCGAGCCATTGTCTTGTCAATCTTCGATGATTTTCTTCCACGTTGATCACAGCAGCCGAGCCATTGTCTTGTCAATCTTCGATGATTTTCCTTCGTTCGTTGATCACAGCAGCCGAGCCATTGTCTTGTCAGTCTGCGATGATTTTCTTCCATCGTTGATCACAGCTTGCATGCACATTCACCAGATAATGGAGCTACGCGGGTTGTGAGCTGTCAGCGGCCATTTTTAGTTCTGGAAGAATGCCCGAGTAGAATCGCCGGCAGACGGGCGTGATGCACTTTTGCAGGGCACCCGAGTGCATGCGGGGTGTCGACTGAGACTGAGACGAATGATGACTAATTGGCCGAGGCTCAGCTGTTTTGGCCCCAGCCTTGGCGCGTGGGAGTCGGGGTGTTTACGCTTTACTGTGCAAAGTTGCGCTCGTATAACTCGCTAGCGAAGGCGGATGAATGGAAAACCAATATCAGTCTTAGGTCGTACGTCTTGAACTGAGATATGTAGAAGCTATATTTACGCCCTGAATGTGCATGTGGTGTGTATAAGGACCCCCTTGTGGGCGTGGGATCGGGTGCGGTCTCAACATGAACGCGTGCACGCGCCCTGAATGTGTGGCTGAGTCTTGGACCGATACCTTTGGCGCCAGATAGCCACAAAAGATCGGCCGCGCTATGTACCCACATTGGGGATTAAAGGATTCAGCACACACTTTGAGACGTCCGGATTCTCCGGAGCTCATTAGTGGGAACGGGACTCCCTAAGCCTCATTGGGCGCCTGAGTGCCTCTGCGACCACACTGCATGTGCCCTGATGCTGTGCCTTTGAGGCCGGTCCACCTGAACTTCCCGAGCTGCACCCAACACCAACTCTGTGGGACTGAAGCCCTTGCACTGGGCACCCTGCGAGTAAGCTGTGATCCTGGCTAATGCCACATTTGCACTGCAACTGTCGTGCTAGACTGTTCCCACCTCGGCTCCCATCCCCACAGTTGCCTGTGCGTCCCAAGCCCTCCCGGTGGCCGATTCACCAACTAGTCGCCACCTTCCCAACAGCTGCTTGTCACTGTCAGTTCTGGCACGGCCAACAACCTCGCCTCATGGGCAGGGAAGCTGATGAGACGCCGTATGCTGCAGTGCAACCTGTTGTTAGTGGTCGTCGCTGCCGGGATGGGCCGCCGGGCTTTGAGGGGCCCGGCATGTGTCAGTTGCACCCACCACCCTTCTATCCGCAGCTCGCTCAACACCCTCGCCACCGTACCCCCCCATGCCAGAAGCCCCCTCAAGAAGGTGGGTCACCCGCCTGCTCGCCCCCATCAAGTTGGTCACCCCTTCCTCGGGCCAGGCCGTTGCCTGCTCTGGGGAGACCTTGCTCTGCTCCTGAGTCCACACCCCGCGCTCTATTCTCGGCAATGGGAAGTCATCCCACTCTGCCAAGCTATCCTGGGCGCTCAAGTGCCACGACGAGGCCGCTTGGCTGGGCCTGCCTGCGCCCAAGGACACCTCTGCAGATCAGAGCCTCCGTTCTTTAGGCACGGCGATAACAGGTCACCCCCCTCTGCCAAGATATCCTGGACGCTCAGGTGCTGAGATGAGGCCGCTTGGCTGGGCCCGCCTGAGCCCATGGACACCTCCGTGGTACCACCCAGTCCCCAGCCCTCCCCCGCCTGAAGGTTCTCTGTTTCTTGCCATGCATCCTCCAAGAACCTTGATGGCATCCTTCTTGCCTCGCCTGCCCCACCGGAAGCCTGCTCGGACTGCCCATGTTGCGTTCCCCAGACCCTTGCGTCCCGCCACCATGAACACTCTGCCCGGCCTGCGTGGCGTAGTCCGCCTCCTCAATCGCGTCCTCCCAAGCTCTGTCCAACCCTCCCCACGCTCCGGGTTGGGGTCCATGAATCCCCTCACACCCCCTCCACCAGCCCAGCGCCAACTGCCTCTGGCTAGGCATCGCCCCTGGGCCCGCTGGATAATGACACCCGCGACCCCTGGCGCTACGCGCAAACAATATCCGGGTCTACTTCTCCTTGCATCCCATGCAACGGCCAAGTGCCACCTCCTCGTTCTCGTCCTCACCCCATCCTCGTCCACCTCCTCTTCCTCTCCCACATTCTCCTCCACGCGTCGCCGCTCCTCGAAGCGCCGTTGCGTCTTCGCCAGGATTCCAACCGCCCCTGCCCGAGCCCCCCATACACCTCCACGCCGAAAGGTATCGAATGCTGCGGGCGCACATATCCCCGTACGTCGCCACCTTGCTCTCCTGCACGTTCCTTGCGGCCGCCGCCGGGGCCATCATGGCGGCCCCCAGGTGTGCATCGGACCTCGGCAGCGGCCACCTCAGCTATTATATGCTGACCGGGTCCCCCATGAATTCAGTATTTTCACGTCCGGACAATGGTTTGGCGAGTATGTGCCACACCCAGCGAATCCATCATGCAGTACTGACACCAGCGGGAAAGCGGACTTGGCCTCTCCGAGGAGCATCCTCTGCAGCTTGTGGTGGATTAAAGAGAACCGGTGTGGCTGTGTGAACCCTCTTTGGCCTGTGTGGCCAAATCCGCATTCCGCATTTATATCATCAGCCGTATGCATGCATATTATTTTGACAAGTGTGATCTGATTTTGCGGGGTACGCTCAAAATTAAGTGCAAGGTAGTGGCCTGTTATTTTGAAAAGTGGTTACCGTGAATGAGTGAGGCCGGCATGTGTGGAGGTCGCTCGTCGCAGACCTCGGAGCACCTGAACGCGCATCACCGGTTTCGTGAATTCCAATGATTCAGAAGATGTGATCAAATATCCATTTTTCGTTCATTTGGATTAGGACTGGGCAGTGACTGGTCATGAGCACTTACTGGTCATGAGCACTTACTGGTCATCCACAAGAGTCAAAGTTCCATTTTGATCGCATCTTTCGACGAAGTGTGCACTGGGCGCCAAAGCTGCCGGTGACCTCCCAAAGAGCCGTGATGTCGTCAGAGAGGCAGGGGGCGGGAACAGGAGGCGTGTCGCACTTCTCAGACCCAGAAGATGTGTGTCAAAGAGGCGCGATAGACACGGAGGGGGGGGGGGAGGGGGCGCACACAGAGAGAGAGGCATGGTGAGCTTCTTAGGCCCGGCAGTTCTCATCAGAGAAGTGAGGTGGGGGCGGGAGAGGGAGGCTTCTTTTGCATTTCAGGCCCAGAAGTTGCAGCTCCTGCCCCTGGTGTGGTGGAGGAGCACTGCGGGCTCTGCGGGCGGCGGCGGCAGGGACCCGATGGCGGTGGAGCTCTTGTCCAAGCCTCCACTGCACCGCATGCGCATTGCAGCATTGCTGGCTGCGATTGAGCTAGATGCGGCTGGCTGGGATGGCCCCGACGACCCCCCTCGTGGGTCTACAGTGGAGGCTGCCGCAGCACAGCTAGTTGAGCACAACCCGACCATGGAGCCTGCTGCCTCATCGGCACTGCAGGTCAACCTGGTCCCCAAAACGCCTCGCCTGTGGCCTCGCCTGTGGCCTCGCCTGTGGCCTCGCCCAGGCTGCCCACCTGTGTGTGCGGGTGAAAATATCAGATTCGCCCTCTTCCTCTCACTTCCACCTGTCTTCTAGGCTCCGCCACATGCCTCCTAGGCTCCGCCACCTGCCCTCGCGTCTCCACGTCGGCGCTTCAACGATTTACCGCGCTATTCTTTGTGTCACAGCGTACTCCCCTCATGGGAGGATGGGAGGAGTCAGGAGTGGAGATCCGCGTTTCCACAGGCGTCCCCCTTCTGGGCACTCATTCCACCCTCGCAAGGGTGTATGCTGCTCTTTCTTCTCGGCAGACACGTGGGGCTTTCCTGGATCTGCTTGGTGGGGTCAGGGTGGCGCTGGCAGGCGTGTGCGGCCTTTCTTAATGTGTTGTCGCTGGTGCAGGGGGAATGGACGCTGCTTTGGAGCTCCCGGGGAAGTGACTTCAGCCGCCTTCAGGTGGACCTCCCCGATCTGCTCCTGGCCTCATTGCAGCAGAGCACCCTGATTGTTCTCAACTTGTTCTCCACACCGAACTTGATTTCAAAACGATTTACCTTCGTTCGCACTGCTCTCAGCCGACCGAAATGGTGTGTATGCTCAAAAATTGTTGAGGGATTGCAAGAGGTGCACCATATGTTCTTGGGCTTTTATATATGTATATATATATATACCCTAAAACCCTAAATATATCTATATATAAACCCTAAAAAAACCCTAAAAAACATGTGTGTGTGTGTGTGTGTGTGCCATAACCATGGAGCAACAGGTCCCATCCATCGACCGGGAGCCACTGGGGGGCACGCCAGCTTACTCCGTAACCCAGAGACCAACAGTTGTTTGGCGACGATCGGTCACATTGTACCATCTTTCCATGCTGCTTTGCATTTGGGTTGGGGATATGTGTGCGTTTGTGGTATCTTGTCACGGCCCCGCCCTGCTCTTGATTTGCTTCTCACATCCACTGGGATGATGGTGGGCTGGCTTTTGCTGGCCGATCTCATGCCGTTCAGGGTGCGTGTGCTCATGGTTATTACACATGCCGGGGGACTTGTGTTCTTTGACCTTGATATGAAGTACTGGCGGATCGCTGTGAACGGGGACGGCCGCCGGGTGGAAGTGGGTTTTGGGAGGCGGTTATCCCTGTGGTGCCATTCTGGCGGGCACTGCCTCTTGGAGAGCTCGGTAGATTCGTCTATCGTGCTGCGAGGAGAGGCAGAAGGTGGTGATGTACACCTTCTGTGTTTTCCCTTGAATTTTGTGGGGAGCACTTAGGTGCCCGCATGTTTCCTTTTTTTGACATGGGGTGTCCATGCTGTGTGGTGTGACTGCATTCATGACATAACCATGGACCAACAGGTCCCATCCATCGACCGGGAGCCACTGGGGGGCATGCCAGCAGGGTCCGCTTACTCCGTAACCCAGAGACCAACAGTTGTTTGGCGAAGATCGGTCACATCGTATCATCTTTCCATGCTGCTTTGCATTTGGGTTGGGAATATGTATGCGTTTGTGGTATCTTGTCACGGCCCCGCCCTGCTCTTGATTTGCTTTTCACATCCACTGGGATGATGATGGGCTGGCTTTTGTTGGCCGATCTCATGCCGTTCAGTGTGTGTATATGCTTATCCTTGCGACTCCTTTGGCGCCCCGTAGCCACAGAAGACTGCACTATGTACCCACGCCGGGGATCAAAGGATTCAGCACACACTTCGGGACACTCATCCGGATTCTCCGGAGCTCACTAGTGAAGAATGGGACCCCCTAAGCCTCGCTGAGCCACCCAAGCCCCTCTGCATCTGCACCACCAGCGCACTGCCGCCTTGTGCCTGAAGCCGGTCCATCCCTGCCCCCCGAGCTGCGCGAGCCATATCTCCAGCACCAAGCCCACGCGCAAGACCACCCCTCTGCTCCCTGAGCCTCACTGGGCCACCTGAGCCCCTCTGCGGCTGTCCTGCCGGCGCACTGCTGCTGTGCCTCTGAAGCCGGCTCACATCCGCCAATCGAGCCACCTCTTCACCACCAAGCCCACATTCGGGACCACCCCGCTGCCCTCCACACGCCCTAGAGCCTGTCCTCAAGAGAGCTTGCCCACCCACGCCACGGCCAGAATGCCCAAGGGCTGTCCCAAGGGGCTGAGAATGATAAACTGGGTTGCCCTCATCCGAGCCCGACCCCCGCCACCGACTTGCGCCTGTAGCCCTCTACCCACAGCGTCACATCTATGGGACTGAAGCCCTTGCACTGAATGCCTTGCGAGATAGCTGCGAACTTGAGCAATGCGCTCCACACTTGCCCTACAACTGTCGTGCCGCACTGTTCCTACTTGGGGTCCCATCCCCACATATCCTTCTGTGTCCCAAGCCTTCCCGGTGGCCAATAGTTCGGTCGTCGCCTGTTGTAAGTGGTTGTAAGTGGTCATCGCTGCCGGTATGGGCCCCCGGGCTCTGAGGGGCCCGGCATGTGTCAACTCCACCCGCGAGCCTCCCCACATCTCCCCCGTCACCCTCCTCAGCTCCCCCCACGCCAGCAACGCCCCCAAGAAGGCCGGACACCCACCAGTGTCCCTCAGTTAAGGCCATTGCTTGCTCCGGCGAGTTCAGACCCCACTCTCCGGGCTCGGCGACGAAAGGTCAACCCACTCCGCCAAGATGTCCTCGACACTTGACGCCGCCTGACTGAGCCCGCCTGTGCGCGCCCCTCCAGACCTCCTTGAACTCCCACAGTGCCCAGATGCTCCACCTCCCGCCGTACATCCACTATGCTCTCCAAAAGCCTCGATGCCATCGCGCCTGCCTCGCCTGCCTCACCGGAAGCCTGTCCAGACCGCTCATGCTGCGTTCCCCCAGATTCCTGCGTCCCACCACCCAATCCATCCTGCGTGCCATAGACTGTCTCCTCGAACGCAGCCTCCCACACCCTGTCCATCAGCGCCAACCTCTCCACCCCTTCCCGTCGAGCCGCCTTCCCCCAATCCAAGTCCGGGCCCATGCCTCCTCTCACACGCCCTCCGCCAGCCCAGCGCCATCCACTCCCGGCCGGACACTGCCCCACAGCCCGCCTGATGATCAGCCCTGCGACCTCTCGTGCACACGCGCGAAAGAAAGCAGCCGGATCCACTTCTCCTTCCAGCCCACAACCCCGCCATGTACCGTCTCTTCATCCCCGTCCTCGTCTCCATCGCCGTCCACCTGCTCTCCCCCTTCCGCGTTCGCCTTCATGTACCGCCGCTCCCTGAAGCACCGCTGCGTCTTCCGAAGGAATCCATACGCTGCAGGCCCTAGCCCACCGTACACCTCCACTCCAAAGGGTATAAAGTGATATGGGCGGACATCCCCGTACGTTGCCACCTTGCTCTCCACTACCTTCTTCGCCGCCGCCCCGGAAGCCATCATGGCCGCTCTCAGGTGCGCATCCGACATCGGCCGCGGCAGTGTGTGTGTGTGTATCCTGTGTGTTCTTTGACCTTGATATGAAGTACTGGTGGATCGCTGTGAACGGGGACGGCCGCCGGGTGGAAGTGGGTTTTGGGAGGCGGTCATCCCTGTGGTGCCATTCTGGCGGGCACTGCCTCTTGGAGAGCTTGGTAGATTCGTCTGTCGTGCTGCGAGGAGAGGCAGAAGGTGGTGATGTACACCTTCTGTGTTTTCCCTTGAATTTTGTGGGGAGCACTTAGGTGCCCGCATGTTTCCTTTTTTTGACATGGGGTGTCCATGCTGTGTGGTGTGACTGCATTCATGACATAACCATGGACCAACAGGTCCCATCCATCGACTGGGAGCCACTGGGGGGCATGCCAGCAGGGTCCGCTTACTCCGTAACCCAGAGACCAACAGTTGTTTGGCGATGATCGGTCACATCGTATCATCTTTCCATGCTGCTTTGCATTTGGGTTGGGAATATGTATGCGTTTGTGGTATCTTGTCACGGCCCCGCCCTGCTCTTGATTTGCTTTTCACATCCACTGGGGTGATGGTGGGTTGGCTTTTGTTGGCCGATCTCATGCCGTTCAGTGTGTGTATCCTTATCCTTGGCGGTTATCCATGTGGTGCCATTCTGGCGGGCACTGCCTCTTGGAGAGCTCGGCAGATTCGTCTGTCGTGCTGCGAGGAGAGGCAGAAGGTGGTGAAGTCCACCTTCTGTGTTTTCCCTTCATTTTTGTGGGGAGCACTTAGGTGTCCGCGTTTTTTTTTTTTTTTACATGGGGTGTCCATGCTGTGTCGTGTGACTGCATTCATGGCATAACCATGGACCAACGGGTCCCATCCATCGACCGGAAGCCACTGGGGGGCATGCCAGCAGGGTCCGCTCACTCCGTAACCCAGAGACCAGCAGTTGCTTGGCGATGATCGGTCACATCGTTTCATCTTTCCATACTGCTTTGCATTTGGGTTGGGAATATGTATGTGTTGGTGGTATCTTGTCACGGCCCCGTCCTGCTCTTGATTTGCTACTGACATCCACTGGGATGAAGGTGGGCTGGCTTTTGTTGGCCGATCTCATGCCGTTCAGTGTATGCTTATCCTTGCGACTGCTTTGGCACCCCGTAGCCACAGAAGACTGCACTATGTACCCACGCCGGGGATCAAAGGATTCCGCACACACTTCGGGACACGTATCCGGATTCTCCGGAGCTCACTAGTGAAGAATGGGACCCCCTAAGCCTCGCTGAGCCACCCGAGCCCCTCTGCATCTGCACCACCAGCGCACTGCTGCCTTGTGCCTGAAGCCGGCTCATATGGCCATATCTCCACCACCAAGCCCACGCGCAAGTGTGTGTATTTTTATCCTTGCGAATCCTTTGGCACCCCGTAGCCACAGAAGACTGCACTATATACCCAAGCCGTGTGTGTGCTTTCACGCGCCAGGTGTAAGCTGGGGAACTTACGCGACGGTGTCATTGTGCCGGGTCCGAATGGGTGGGGATTCGGGGCGTCATAGCTGGCCGGGAGTTTGTCTCGCCATAGGGTTGTGACATCTCGTTGTTCACGGGGACGGCCACTGGAATGCTTTGGATGATGGGATGTGGGTGTCCTTATGGTACCCTTCTGACGGGCACTGCCTCTTTGAGAGCGTCAGGGATTCGTCTGCGACTATCTCTTTCTTTGTCCAGTGTCTTGGGGCTTTCTCACCTGCCGCGGGTTGGTGATCAACAGCCACGTTGTGGGGTACTGGCATCTCGTTGTTAACGGGGACGGCCACTGGGGTGCTTTGGATGATGGGATGTGGCTGCCCCTGTGGTACCCTTTTGCCGGGTACTGCCTCTTTGAGGGCGTCGGGGATTCGTCTGCGGCTGGCTCTTTCTTTGTCCAGTGCCTTGGGGCTTTTTCACCTGCCGGGGAACTGGTGATCGACACCCACTTTATGGGGTACTGGCATCTCGTTGTTAACGGGGACAGCCTCTGGGGTGCTTTGGATGATGGGATGTGGCTGGCCCTGTGGTACCCTTCTGGCGGGTACTGCCTCTTTGAGATCGTTGGGGATTCGTCTGCGGCGCGCTCTTTGGGAGTGTCTTGGATTCGTCTGACGCTTGCTCCCTCTCCGTGTCCAGTGCTCATGGTTATTACACATGCCGGGGGACTCGTGTTCTTTGACCAGATGTGATTATTGGCGCGTCGCTGGGAACAAGCAGCTTATGAGCTGATGGCTTTAGTCGGCGCGGTGCGCAACACGCATCGATGGGTTGGCAGGTTGAAAGGAGCCGTTGAATTCGCCACATGGAAACCGGGCGATGGTAGCATTGACTCGATCCGGTGGTTGGGGTGCGGATTCCCCAGCAAAGGGCAGCGAGCTCTCCTCTGCCTTTGCATCCGCGAAGCATCCAGCTGGTGGAGGCATCGGCGGTTAAAAATATTGTGCAGGTAGGTTGTTGCACTCTTCTTGAGCTCAACAAGTCCGCAGGCACAAGATGGGCACACGTCACGCGTGATAGGCGCGATAGGTGTGATAGGTGTGATAGGTGTGATAGGTGTGAAAGGTGCGACCGGTGTGATAGGTGCGACCGGTGTGATAGGTGTGATAGGTGCGGCCGGTGTGACCATCGGGCCGCGCTGCGCGTCAAGACTTGCAAGCATGCGTTTTTTGTGGAGAGATGCCGGCTTTAACACTGCTGCCGGAAAGATGGTCGAAGTTCGAAGTGGTATGAAGTGAAAGACGAGACACGATGGCGGCAATTGAATGGTGAGGCACGCCTCATTGTCATGAGGGCAAGCAGGTGGCAGGAATGCAGATTGTCATTACAGCCACCACAAGGTAAGCATGGCAACTCAACTCGCAACTTCTCTGTATCATAGCCAATCGTAGATAGCCAGACCTTCACGAAGAGGCCGTATCGAGGAAGTTGGCGTTTTCAGAGTGGGGAATAATGCGAAGCTTGAGGTATATCAATATATTCAGAATGAAGGAGAAGCTCAGGCTGGAACTTTTTGCAGCTCTACCCGGGCTTGATGACATGGGGGAAATGCATGTAGTGACCAGGGCTGGGGTGGGGCTTATATAATCATTACGCTTATATAACCCGCTTATATTATATCAAACGATATACATATAAGCGCATTTGTTATATACTAAGCTAGTCGATTTCAAAATCTCCACTAGGCCAAAATGAAGTGTGGGGGTATTGGGGAAATGAACAGTCGATATGTTGAATGCATGGTGTTGGTGTCACGACTCGTGACGTCGCGCCGTGACCTCGTGAGTCAGGTTGACGATGGCGATTCGTTTATGATGACACTATCCAGTCTCGCGGCATGTTCGACGTTAACGATTCGTTTTCGTTTTATACGATGAGACGTCGCGAACTCACGATTGATTTTCCGATTCCTTTCTTCGCTTCGCTCATCTGAGTGACAAATGACGTGGCGATATCGTGACGTACACGTGCTCCACTCACAACGGCGTTTTGATAAACTTGATTGACTAAGTAAGTACTTCGTAATTTGCTTAGGTCTGTCTTTATAAAGAGCTAGGGTATCATTGGATATGACGGTATGTCATTTTTAGTTGTAAGCGTTTATATCACCTAAAATAGAGGTAATAGGTCGAATGCCGCTTTTGAAATCTGATAAGCTAATAAAGGGGGTGACGGCAAAGGTTGTGTAACGGGTTTTTTTTCTGGCGGGTTCATTCCTTTGCTGGTGCTTGCGCTTTGCGTACTCTCCTCCACCATGCCATGCCATTACCATGCCATACCATGCCATGCGACTATTCGCCAGTCGCCAATGCGCGGTGCGGTGAGGTGTGAGTGAGTGCCATATCGGATACATACAGTACACAACACAGAGAGACCGTGTCACCTAAACCTATGGTATGGTAGAGCTCGAGCTCGAGCTCTATCCGTATGAGATATGACAGGCCAGTGTATGGCATATCTCATATGAATGATTCATTATGACCCACTACATCTTCGGCCCAAGGAGAATGCCGGTGTAGAAATAGACCCTTGGGATATGTATCGCTAACACCATCACCAGCACGATTTGTTCATCACGATTATATCATGATATACGCATGCATTTAGTGACGCCCACAACATCGATTTGCGAAATGGCAACGACGCCAAGCGCACGATATGTGACAAGTGATCGCTCCGAGAGCTCGAGACATTGGTGATGAGTAGTATGGATGAAGATTGCGTTTGGAGTGCAAACACTTTACGCAGATGTGCGGAAGATGAGATGAAGACCATCGTGGGCCCACCGTATACATTTGAATTATTTGTTGGGCCTCTCAGGTTTGCGGACTCTCTCAAATGCTGCTTGTTGCCGCTTCCGGCTGCTTGTCGACGTTCGTTGTTGCAACAGCTTGTAGCTTGCTCCCACTTTTCTTAACATACGCTGATTGTTTCATGGACACCACTTTCTGCTTTTCTCAAACCTTGAACCGTCATTTGCTTCTCACCTGGTGTCACTCTACTCAGCATCGGTGAGCACTGCGAAAGTTGTTGATCGGATTAGGAGAAATGTATGTGCTACTAAACTCAGTCCACATCGATGGTTAGGTTTGTTACTGACACGAGGTTTTATGTGCCCGTATTTAGCTTTACCTTGCCCTTCCCGGACGAGTTCGGACAAGAGAGAACATGTGTGGAGCAGCTCTATGTCGACCACGATCTACGAATCAGCCGCGTGGGTGCATATGGTGAAAAAACGACGGCAGGGTCTTGGTTCATACATTCCCGAATCGAGCAAACTCCGAATTATGGAAACAAGAAATCGTAACTGTCTATCCATTTCGAACTTAACAACAAGCTTTTAGTGAACTGGCCTTATCGTTAGGGATTAAGGTTCTATCGTGTATCTATGCAAGTGACATCGTCATGAGATGACTACTACGCGGGAACACGATACTGGTAGGCCTATCCTTCAGTGGTAAGGATGTCCCAAGTGTCGTTGAGCAAAAATTATGTTGGTCATAGTTCGTAGATACCTTGCAATTATCGTAAACTCGTGCACATTTACTCGATTAAAACACTTCCTTGGCAAGTATGCCCTGCACATCCAACCTAGACACCTTCAAAGTTGGCAACGTCTACGAGTTCGAAGATGAAGATCATGTGGAACTCGATAACATCGTCATCATAGCGCAAGATGAATGTTAGCATTATGCTTTACACAACGATACGGACACCTGTGGTGCAATAATCCACACCAATGTTCTGGCAGATACGCGCAACAAAATCTGGTGGTTGGGAATGGCATCCACACACCACCGCCCCTGAGCCGTCCGCAGCGCTCTAGCTCCGCGTGGCAACACATACGTAGGACATCCCGTGTCGTATGTGCGTGTATGCTTATCCTTGCGACTCCTTTGGCACCCCGAAACCACAGGAGACTGCAGTATGTACCCACGCCGGAAATCAAAGGATTCGGGACACTCGTCCGGATTCTTCGGAGCTCGCTAGTGAAGAATGGGACCCCCTAAGCCTCGTATGTGTGTGTGTGTGTGCCATGACATAACCATGGCCCAACAGGTCCCATGCATCGACCGGGAGCCACTGATGGGGGGCATGCCAGCAGGGTCCGCTCACTCCGTAACCCAGAGACCAGCAGTTGTTTGTCGACGATCGGTCATATCGTTTCATCTTTCCATGCTGCTTTGCATTTGGGTTAAGAATTTGTATGCGTTTGTGGTATCTTGTCACGGCCCCGCCGTGATCTTGATTTGCTTCTCACATCCACTGGAATGATGGTGGGCTGGCTTTTGTTGGCCGATCTCATGCCGCTCAGTGTGTGTGTGTGCTTATCCGTATCCGGGACTCGTGGTTATTATACGTGCCGGGGGACTCGTGATCTTTGGCCCTGATGTCAGATACTGGCGCATTGCTGTGAACGGGTACGGCCGCCGGATGAAAGTGGGTTTTGGGAGGCGGTTGTCCCTGTGGTGTCATTCTGGCGGGCATTGCCTCTTGGAGAGCTTGGTGGATTCGTCTGCCTTTGCTGCAAGAAGTGGCAGACGGTGGTGAAGTCCACGTTATGTGCTTTCCCTTGATTTGTGTGGGGAGCACTTAGGTGCCCGCATATTTTTGTTTTTAAGCATGGGATGTCCATGCTGTGTGGTGTGGCTGTATTCATGGCATAACCATGGACCAACGGGTCCCATCCATCGACCGTGAGCCATCGGGGGGCATGCCAGCAGGGTCCGCTTACTCCGTAACTACCCTGGGACCAACTATTGTTGGGCCTCGTATCATCTGTTCTTGCTGCTTTGCATCAGGATTGGGAATATGCATGAGTTTGTGTATATTGTAACGGCCCCGCCCTGCTCTTGATTTCCTTCTCGCATCCAGTAGGATAATGGTGGGCTGGCGTTTGTTGGCCGACATCGTGCCGTTCAGTGAGCTCTCATAGGGCTTTGGCGTTATGTGAGTACGACTCGATAACCTATTGTCGTTGTGACAATAGTTGTTAAGCAAGGATATGGCGCCATTCGGATCCCGACGACAGCAGTCGAACTGTGCCACGAGTCTGTATCCAGGTATATTGCGGTAAGGTAACTCGCATTGGCTCCATATTCAATTCTTCCCGCACTCACCCCATGCTCCACTCCCACCAGCATCTCCCTTGACTCTCTCCCCTTTATCTGAATGATGCCCTCCAGAAATATGCATACCGCTAATCGCGAAAGCAATTGCCTTCGTGTCTCAAACGTTAGGAAATTCAATTTGCGTTCTTCTAAATGGTATAGGCAACACGTGCATTACACCCGTGGCAGTGCTACGTTGATAACTAATGAAATCGAAGGGTGGCTTTATCGTATTAAAAAAAAAGCAGCGCAAAGGGTACGGCCCCACAGGGCCCATGGGACGGGCCCGCAGAGCCCGAGGGCTGGGCACGCAGAGCCCTGAAAATCCAGGGATTTGCGGGGAAACTTCAAGCATTTGGGCCCGCAGGGATCCGTCTGCGTGGCACTTTACGACGACAGACAACCGAGCCCAATCGCGGATACCGTGTCTGAAATGATTGATTGAAGGATTTGAAGGGTGATTGCAAGCGGTAGTTTCCCTCTTTTATGGAATAAGTTTTTTTTTTTTTTAAATTCATTTGCAGTGAAGGCCCCATCGATGACGAGAAACTCCACCTATAAAAAAACCGCTGGATTTATTTTGGAGCAGATGCATATCCCGCCACTGTTAACCAATACTTGAGTATAGTAACCAGCCCCGCTGGTAATCAAATCGGGGGCCGAAATCTAAGAAAGCCAGCCGCCACACGCCCGCAGCCCGGGTTTGTTATATTCGGGGCATTCACTGTAGTTAGTCTTACACCTCCAGATTACATGTAAATCATATAGTTTTATACCGAAACGATATACTCAAGAGTGATAAAGAATATTCTGAGTGCTTGCATAAGGCATAATTATCGCTTATTAAGGAATCGGTGTTTTCCCGGGAAATGATATCCCATATTTTTAAAAGGTTCGCGGCCTGCGGCGGCCATTTTGCAATTTTCAGGGAAATTCAAATGCCGGCTCGCGCCCCCCTCTAGAATGCGATGCCCAACGGGTCCCATCCATCGACCGTGAGCCACCGGGGGGCATGCCAGCAGGGTCCGCTTACTCCGTAACTACCCTGGGACCAACTATTGGTGGGCCTCGTAGCATCTGTTCATGCTGCTTTGCATCAGGGTTGGGAATATGTATGAGTTTGTGTATCTTGTCACGGCCCCGCCCTGCTCTTGATTTCCTTCTCGCATCCAGTAGGATAATGGTGGGTTGGCGTTTGTTGGCCGATATCGTGCCGTTCAGTGTGTGTGCGTATCCATGGACCGACTCCTTTGATCGCTCAAATCGTATCATATTTCCATGCTGCTTTGCATCTGGGTTGGGAATATGTATGAGTTTGTGATATCTTGTCACGGCCCCGTCCTGTTGATGACGACGAGGATGGCGGGGAGGTGGGCAACCTGCCTCAATTCATTTGTATATCGTGAGAGCTCGGCGAGTTCTCGCGTTTGACAAGGAACCATTGGAGGGCAGCCGCACACCTGCGGGCACATCGCACGGCTTGTTTTGGGCGTCTCGCCCGCCCGCCTTTTTGGAGGATTTTTTCTTTACTTGTACGGATCCTTCTGGGGGTGTCTGGCCCCCGGACTTCGTTTGAGAGCGCCTATTCGACCCCCGCTGGGTACATGCCATACTGGAGGGGTCCGTTTTGGTCATGTCATCTCTCGTTTGGATACAGAACGAACATGACCGTACACACGTACCATATCCATAGATTCCACGTACGGACTGCGGCATGAAATCGACGGTGCTTGCCATCTCGCGTGTGTGCCAAGACTTACGCTTAATTGCGAATTTATACCCTATCCTAGTCACTGCCATTATTTATTCCAGCCACCCCTGTTTGGGGCCCACATACGACTTGACTTACACACGACCTCCGATGATATACTTTTCATTCCATATTTCAACTCAAATAGGCACCAACTGTGTGTGCTTGATATGTATGCAATTGGCTCATTTGTGAAAAGACGTCGCTTCGTCATGTCCCATACTCAAATGGCGTAGAACTAGAACAGCTAACCCCTGCAAATACCTTGATTCACTGCATCTACAATATTGCTATTCTTTACGTAAACCTGCCGAGTGCTGTTTATGTGTGTGTGTGTTTATCCTTGGACCGACTACTTTGTCACAGAAGACCGGCTGCACTATGCACCCAGGCCGGGGATCAAAGTATTCAGCACACACTTCAAGACACTTATCCGGATTCCCCGGAGCTCACTAGTGAAGAATGGGACCCGCTTAGCCTCACTGAGCCGACCCGAGCCCCTATGCATCCGCACCGCCGGCGCACCGCCGTGTGTGTGTGCGCGCTTATCCTTGGACCGATTCCTTCGGCACCCCGTAGGCACAGAAGACCGGTTGTACTATGTACCCACGCTGTGGATCAAAGGATTCAGTGCGGGCACACGCGTGTGTATGCATACCATCGATGAGCTGGGTTTGGAAATTACCTTGCTGCTGGATTTCAGAAAAATATCAAAGCAAATCCACCTAAACGCCAAGCGGCTCATAGAGGGGAACAACGGCCGATCACCTATCATATTTCGGCAGCAATTAATATCATGGCACCTCCTGGAGCTCGATTAAGGAAAATTAAATTGAGGAAGGAAAATTACCTAAAATTTCTATGTGCAGTGCAAACCAAGACACACACATATTTTCCATCACAGCAAACACTTTTCACCTCGGGCTGTAGTGCCTTATGTAATCATACACGTCGAAAAGTACTCACTAGTACCAATGTGAATTTAAACATACCAGTAGAACGCTTTCCTGTGCCTAGTGAACAGACGCGGATTCATACCAACCCGCAACCATCGACACCGTGCTCAATTTAAAAGTGACGCCGGAACGTCTGCTATGCGAGGCAAGCCCGGACGTGGACCCAGCTGACGGCATTTAGTAGCAGCCACGAAAGAGCTCAGCATCAGGCTCTTCTCTCTGCACAAACATCATTCACATACGCATATGAATCTGAGGATAACATCCAGGTGTCAGCGCCGGACCTGGATCTTCATGAGGGTCATGCAGCTAAAAGGCTGAGACAGTCTGGTTGTTTAACAGCAATCACTGCAAGTAACGCCGTGTAAGGGATCTTTCTGCTATTGCGCGCACATCTGCCCTTTGAAAATTCACATTAGAAAACGTGGGACAGCTTATCAGAAGACAGCGCAGAGAGTATACACCATTCGAACTAAGCAAGAGGCCAGAATCGCCGAAGCAGCAGCTTGACCAGCACAAAGCAATTTGGGCTGTAGGGCAGGAACAGGCATTCCAAGGAGAGCACGCGCCTGGAAAGACCCGTGCACAAGCTGTAACACATGGTGCCGATGAACGCGTCCCCAGCACCAGTAGTATCTATCACCTCGGTGGGCCATGATGGGCAAAACAAAATTTCTCCGAAGAACTGCCGCCTATCTTCATCCAACATCTCCAAGGATCCAGGATCTGCTGATGCCAAATACCTAGGGCATCGCCTCCCCCAGCCCATCTCAGTTCTCGGATAACCACAGCGCCCATTGATTACACGTTGGTGAGCCCAAGCGACCCCGGAAGTCAATCGATAAAAACGGGGTTTGGATGTACCGTTCGGCATTGCCTGAGTCGGCATTGGAGATGGCTGCAGCTTGCGCCGCCTCGATGGCCTTCGCACGCGCCGCCTCAGCGCATTCCTTGCCTGAACTCGCCAAGCTGAGCAGGCCTGAACTATGCACCGTCACTGAAAATTCTTACACCCCCGCACCCCGCACCCCTCAGCTTCTCATGAAATCGTCGTTTTTTTTTCGTCGTTTTTTTCTGCGCATGCACTGCGCGAGCGCACAAGTAGGCTTTGTGTGTGACTCCATGGGAGGTGCAGCAACAAATGACAGAAAGCTCGACATTTGCTCCTGAGATATGCAAGGCCCAAGGCTCTAAATTACCCTTGTCATCTGCTCCAGAGTTAGCCTTGTGTTTCAGACGGCGGATGACCTCCTCAACTGGCACAGCCGTCTTGGCAGCCGCCATGTCATCAGGCTCCTTCCACTCGAAAAGCATGCTTCCCTCGGAGCCCAGGGTGGTGACCTGCCAATTCAATGCACGCGAAACATAACGTCACAAGTTCAGTCTTCACCAACTTTATCACTTTTCAACATCCTTCACCAATATGCGTCCTTCATCACTGTGCACAACCCTTCATCATCATTCACCATACTTTAGCCTTGCATCGCCTGCCCTCGTTTTGGACGGTCCCTTTCCTGCGCTTCACCATATTGCACCGCCATTCCCTTCACTTCACCGTATTCCACTGCCATTTCCTTCGCTTCACGATATTCCACCGCCATTCCCTTCGCTTCACCATATTCTACCGCCATCCCCTTCGCTTCACCATATTCCACCGCCATTCCTTACCATATTCTACCGCCATCCTTCACTTCATCCATATTCTTATACCATTCATTCACCATATTCCACCGCCATTCCCTTCGCCACCATATTCTACCGCCATTCCTTCGCTACCATATTCTACCGCCATTCCCTTCGCTTCACCATATTCTACCGCCATTCCCTTATTCACCATGTTCCACCGCCATTCCCTTCGCTTCACCATATTCTACCGCCATTCCCTTCGATTCACCATATTCTGCCATTCGCCCGGCTTCACCATATTCCACCGCCATTCCCTTCGCTTCACCATATTCTACCGCCATTCCCTTCGCTTCACCATATTCTCGCCTCCCTTCATCGCGCTTCACTTCACCTTACACAATTTTTCACAGCGCTTCATTCATTGATCTTGGCCTTACAAGGTCCAAATGCAAGCAAGCTTGCAGACGGATCTATTGGCACGACCCCGGAGTGAGGATTGTTCACATAGCAACACAGACTGAGGGCCATGACATGCGCGCATATTGGCGGCACGTCCAATTGCGGCAGATCGCGAGGGCGTTACAATGAACTTGGCGTCAGGAAGACGAGAGGCCATTTCGAGAAGTGCGTTGCCCACGAGCTCCTCCCCTGCCACAAAATGGCCCAATCCTTTGGTCACACGTGGCTCCAACGAGCTCATTGACTCTACTGGCGCATCCCAAAGCCCAGAAACGCCGCACACCCGAGGAAGACCGTCGACTCCACTGGCGCATGGCGCAAGTGACGACTGATTAATTCTGGCACCGTCCTCGCAGCGGGCCGCGTGCGCCAGCAGGAGTCCCGGTGAGCAGCGCCGCACTCCGATTGGCTCGTCAACAAGTTCACGGCATCCTATGAGCAGGGGGGCCGTCTTCCACTCACGGGGAAAGCAAGGCCACTGCCCATGAGGGTCCCCGGCTGAATGCGAGCAGCGGGAGATGGGTAGGGGTGGCAGGGTGGCAGTATAGGAGCTTACCCGTCCAAGAGCTGGGGAAGGTCTCAGAGGTGATGACGTAGTCTGCATACGGCAACAACTTCTCGAGGTTCGGGCGAAGTCGCTCAGCCTCCACCAGGATTGGCACCCCCGCCCTGCACCTCTTTCCAATATTCCTTCAATCAACCCCGCCCTGCACCTCTTTCCATTATTTCACCCCCGTCCTACACCCCTGTCCCATCTCCTTCCACTGATCCCTCCTCCCACCCTCCCCGTGCCCTAATCCAACCCCTTCACAGCCCGGCCCGCGCTTCCACCGATTCCTTCTCCCACGCCCTTCCCGTGCCATAATCCAACCCGCTTCACAGCCCCGGCCTACACGCTTCCCCGATCTCTCCACCCTCAGCCAGGCTGCAGCCTCATTCTCCTCTCCCAACCCGCATCCCCAACCTACTCCGGGCAAAGTCTCCCACTCTACACATGCACATTGCTCTAATTCCCGCCACCCGACCTGCCACCCAAACCTCCTCCGATCAACATCCCCTGCAGTGCACAGAGGCCGACGGCTTCAGCCCTTGCAGTGCGCAGAGGCCGACGGCTTCGGCCACGCACCAAACGGCACGACGCACGGAGCTAGCCCACCAACACCAGCGCCACCGTGGGTGAGAGAAGTGTACACAAACACTCATAAAGTCGGATCGTTGCGACCACTTATCAAGTTGAAACGCTTCTGAACACTGTATTGCGTGAGGAGGTCCCATCCACCCATTCAAACCAATGTCCGATTAAGTGATTCGCGAACAAGAGGCCAAGCTCAGCATGAGCGAGTGTCTTCTTCATTTGTTGAGCACTCGCGCATGATATTTCACCTATGGGCTGTGAGTAGTCGATCTTGTCTGCCAACAGGCATTGCCCACCAGAAAGGTACGACAGGAACAACCGCATCCCAACACCCGCTTCCAACTGGCGGCCATCCCGGTTCACGATGAGGTGCCAGCACCTCATATCCCGGTCCATGAACGCCAATTCCCCGGCACGTGTAACAACCATAAGGCACTGAACGAGAGAGAGAATAAGCGCCAGACGAGTCCAAGACGCTCCGGAAGAGGCAGTACCCGTAAGTAACATGTCATATACACGTCAAAAGGCAGAAGCAAAGGTACACAAGTGCGGCACACTGGTGGCCACGTGGAGGCAACTTCGGCGTAACTGCGGAAGCGTCAGGAGCAGGGCAGCGCAGAGCGCACTTTGAGGCCGCTTCGGCAACGAGCAGCGCGGCCTCCGTGAGCCGCCCGTCGAAGTACACGAGCGCGGCGCCGTCGAGCGCGTCTTGCAGCAACGGGGCGGTGATCTCCATTGGATCCAACGCAGGGCCTGTGCCACCTCACCAAGCACGTGTCTCCCGTACGTTTCAGCCCTGGGAGTTGCGCATCCTCTCATCGCAAGGTCGCGGGAGGACAGAGAGGAAGATGGTGTTCAATGAATGGGAAGCCTTATGGCGCGGCAGTTGATGCTCAGCTCCGGACTCTTTTTTTTGTCCCTCCGAGAATTAACCGCACAGTGTCTAGCCCTTTCAAAAGTTTCACCGGCTTGGCAGTGTGTAGTGGAAAAGATGTTAGCAAGCATTTGCCGCGAAACCGTTTTGGGTGGTATGAATGCAACTGTTGACCCCCTCTTCACTTGCAGGTAAGTTTGCACTTGCAAGTCACGCACCAGGGGTATGGATACATGTTCGGGTGCCTCCTTCCTGATCAACTATGATATAGGTGAAGGGCGAGGCCCCCTCTCCTCGGAGAACGTGCGTGGCGTCGATGCCCTCGTCTTCGAGCCCTTGGACGATGGTGTCACCCATGGCGTCGTTCCCCACCTGCAGAAGCGAACGACGTTGAAGGGGTGCGCAAGCAGGCGTTCGTAAATTTCGGTATGGCGAAATTTCGCTGATAGTAGGCTGCATCGTAAACTACAAAACTAAACAGATGCTTTACTCTGACCATAGTTGTGGAACGGTTCGCAGGTACTCGACAACAAGGGCAGAGGCCCTGAGTTTATCCGAGCGTGAATTTTGACTTCTTCCCGCTCGCTTACAAACAACAAAGCTTGCCGATAGCCCCATAGGCTGGCCGGGGCGCTGGTGGTTCGAACTTGGTGGTTCCTGCAATCTACCCTAAACCCTACAAGAAGCTAATTTTCTTCTTCTCTGTCTTCCTTTTTCTCGGAGAGCCGTATACCTTGGATATTATGACGGGCTGCAGTCCGAGACGGGCGGTTGCGGTGAGGGCGTTTCCGCAATTCCCACCGCCTTGCACCTGCAAGCGTCGGTGCGTAAGAGGTGATAAGAAAAGGAAGGGGAACTCCCAAACCTCTCAATGATGCCACCGGGGCAGGAGGTGTTGGGCTGATCGCGTCATCTCCAGCTGCGGCGGGCCGAGCCATGGGGCAGATGTAGAGGGCTGTTCATCACCTCCAGTTGCTGTGTGCGGAGCTTGTCATTTGCCTGTGCACAGACGACGATTAATGTGGGGCAAATATAAGTGGATGTCACACAGTTTCGGAGACATGTTAAACCCTAAAAGTGTTGCTCGCAAAACACGGGCTGCGAGTGTAGTGCGTGTAGAAGCCTTCGCCCCGTTGGTGTAAGATGTCCCGAGATGTAACGGCCAGATATTGTGATGCATGAGCGGGAAAGCTTATATTAATTCTTGGGGATGTCGAGATGTAACGGCCAGATATTGTGATGCATGAGCGGGAAAGCTTATATTAATTCTTGGGGATGTCGATGGATGAAGTCAGGAACTTGTAAGTCTCGAGGAGATATATGACAATTGGGTGCAACCGTTTCACGGCGAAGGTGAGAGGGCGCACTTCAGGGTACGCCGCGACACTTGCCAAATAGTCCACTCCGATTCCACCCATGCCGACAATCCGCGGGGACTCAGTCTCCTCAACGCCATGCTTTACGTGCACAGACAAACGCCCACGCCCGCGGACATACTGAGGGCGACTTCGGGAGGTCTCGTTGATCCTGAGGTCCCGCCTCGCAGAGAGCGTGTGATGCGACCGTACCGCTCTTGAGCCAAGAGTCCCAGCCGAGCCAACTGTGAAAATGCCAGGCTGCGTTACGCACGCGTGTGAGAAATACATTTGGACGATTCGAGAGCAAGGATCTACACAGGAACGCAACGTTTGAACACCTTTGCACGTTAGCCACACCTGATCACCTCCCGTCCGCTCGTCTGCGTCCGCTCGACATTTGGCAATCAAAAGGAGCGTGCGTGACTGACGGGCGCGCGGCCGTCGCGTCGCGTCGCGTGACCTACTCTGACTCTCGTCTGGAACCCTACGCTATCTCGCTAGTCAAGCCAAGGGGTGTTTCAACATGTAGTTAACTCTATGACGTTCGGGTCTTTGGCAGCCTTGGTACCATTCACGCGTGACACCGAGGCCCTCAGATGTGCCCTCGAATTTAAGCTCTCACCTTGCCCCCCCCCAACAACCACCCCAAATACTTTATTTCGGCAACCCTCTAGCATCTTGGGATGCTTTACACGCCGCTTGAATCGAAGTGATTCGGCCTATGCGGCCAGATTAGTCACCTCAACCAATCAGCCCCCGCCCCCCCCTACGGGGCCACTTTCGACAACCTTATATAACACCATTTTGCACTAAAATTAGGGCGGCACAGGGCAAGCCCTTGCTCCCAAATTCACTCCACACCTCCCACCTTATGTATGTCCTTCGCAAGTGGGCACCTGCCCCTTGCGATCTACGTCGCGCTAGAGCCCGCCACAAGCAGTGAACTCGGTGGTACCGACCTGCCCACACCCGTGTGGGGGCTAACCGTCATAGAGTTAAGCAGTTAGAAGTAGTAGCGTGAGCAGGGGACGCAACCAGGTAGAGACCCACTCGAAAAATCAAAGTGTCCGATCGTGACTTTTTAATGGAGTGTGAGAATATTTATATATATAGGTGTTTACGTATCGTGGAACAACATATATATGGTATCTCTCTCTCTCTCTCTCTCTCTCTCTCGGAACGGAAACGGAAGCCGGACAACGGAAGGCACGGAAGCTCACGGACAAAGATGAAAGCAATACGATACCTAGGTGTTTTATTGCAGGAGCAAGAAACAGATTGGTGACAGCCGGACCCTGGGGGGGCAGCTCTGCTACATGAGACCACCTCACCCTGAAGAGGTGAGGTGACAGGAGATCCTAGTAGCACACACAACGAAGCCTAAACCCTAGCTATACACATTGTTACTAGGCCCACGACTTTTCTATTCCCAAATAATTACACACCCCACGTTTTCAAGGGGGTGTGTTGATCAAGGGACAAAAGCATTTATTTGTATTGTTTTTGTGGCTAACTCGGTTTCCGTCACGATTCTAGTGGAACTCACCTTCTATAAATGCGAAGATATCGCATCATCATTTCTCCGGTTTTACTGCCTGCAGAATAATTCTTCAGGTGATATTCTAACCATCAACTCTGGGCCACCACAAAGTACTTGGATGTACCGGGCAACAAAGGCATTCGACATTACACTCGGACTGCAGCTTATCCCATGTGTATGGCCGATGCGCCACACAAATGCGAGGCGCTTTTCCCAACGTGGACGGGTCATACATGGCTGCAATTATCAGCTGTTATTATCCCTTCATATTAATTTCAATTCCCTTCTAATTTGAATTAGCATGTACACAAAACAAATATCCGCTGTTTACATGTGCAACCCTTACTAAACTGGATGCACTTCAGCAGATTGGTCCAGCAAGGAATTCTCCACTTAGAATCCACATCCTAACACGTTGATTGCATTTGTGTGAGATGTGCGCACGGGAAGCCAACCACCTGTTGTATACTGAGAGACTGACAGGGACACAACGATTCTATTCCACATTAGCGCACTCCTGACAGTTGTCGATTTTGACCAACCTAATGTGTATCTACTAAACTAACGGTCTGCTACTATACAGCTGTTGTGTGCTTCTCACAAGTCATCGAGCACTGGCTGGGATGCGCACAAGGGTCGCAGCGTTCACGTCTAGATGGTGAAGTCGTAAGGTGCATAATGTCGTGGATTGATTTTTCAGTTCAGACACTTTGTCTAGACTGAAATGTATGTCCGCCACGATGTTTGGCAAATTGGCTATGATGGCTTCCGTGGTTCCATCGCCCATGGCAGCTCCTAAATTGACGGCAATCTCCAGATACCTGCATTTAACCATCCTTCAGAATCTGGCATTGCAATAAGTACGGCATGCAAGAAATCCAGCTGTCGCCTGAATGGCAGTTCCCACAAGACAACGCGCCTCGCGTACCTTGCTTGCCGGTGGCAGCAAACCGGAAGTGATTGTCCACTCCCTCCCCATACCCTCGTGCCCACGACCTGAACACGCCACCAACCAGCACAATATCAGCAATGCGCAGCCGCACACGCTGGTGCTCTGCTGACAGGCACATTGAGACGGCAACATCACAAGACATCAAAAGATTTGCAACAGCAGCACACTGGCCTCAGTGCCCAGGACAGAGGAAGCAGAAATGAAGAGCTGATTACCTGTTTGACAATCCACGGGCCTTCCACTATTTCTATCTCTGCCTGCTCCAGGAAACGGGGACAGGGACACCACAGGCGCACAGTGAACCGCCATATCCCATCCAGCGCCACATCTGTGCTGTCGAAAGATGCTGCAGCGCCAGTTCTTTTCGATTGGGCAACAGGAATGCGCTAGGAAACTACGCCTAGAGCGCGCGGCGTGACAGGATGCCAAGCAACTACGCCTTGCGCGTGTGCCATTGACTTGTGAGAGAGAAGCAAGACATCAGAAGCTTAACGGGAAATCCTGGACACCGACAACCACACGCTCCGATACCAACGAGTGGCACAGAATGCTGGAGGGCGCAACACCCCCAGGCTGACTCCGCCCTTTCATCCTAGGTTCCAGGGGATACTCCACAAACGACGTGGCGGCCCGCAATTACTGCACGTCAGCACCACCTCTCCCTGATGTGGGAAAGTGTACTGCAGCCAATCACATACGTGGGCAAAGGCACCGCAGCCAATCAAATTAGTGGGCATACGCACCTGAAGACACGAAGCGATCACGGTATCTGGCAAGTGGTCCAGCAGTACCTGTGACTGCTTTTCCGAGAGATCCGACACCACCTCAACAGCCCCGACCCGGTCCTACCCTGTCATCTGTCAGCCGCATTCTTCAAACTCCCCACCACCACTAAACATCAGCCTTCCACAGCTAAGCATATGCGCCCACAGATGTGCCTGGGGCAAACCCTGCATGCCACGAGAGGACTGCCAACGATGCTTGCACGAGCAGCATCCCACCGAGCCTGGGGAAACCCACCTCGCGCCCCTCCTGAGCTGTGAGGTACATCACCAGGCTGTGATGACACCTGGCTGCACGGTCAATCTGCAGATTGATGATGACGGTGAATGGTGGGGTTGCCCCAAAGTGAGCCGCAGCCTGTGTGGCGTACGGGGTCAGCCCCCAAGCACGCCTCAGCTCACAGCGCGCATGGCAGGCGCCACGGAGGGCGCGCCGCAAGGGCGACTCAGCCAGTCCAGTGCCGGCGCGGTGTGGAATCGCCAGAAATGGCAGACATGTCGGCAGCATTGCCGAATGATCACGCACATGTACAGGCAGACGCAGCCGTCCATACGGCAAGGTGTGCACACATATTGTACGGCCGAGCATCCGCACGAGCCCCTTGCGATCGCAGCCGTCCATACGACAAGGTGTGCACACATATTGCACGGCCGAGCATCCGCACGAGCCGCTTGCGATCGCAGCCATCCATACGACAAGGTATGCACACACATTGTACGGCCGAGCATCCGCACGAGCCCCTCGCGATCGCAGCCATCCATACGACAAGGTGTGCACACACATTGCACGGCCGAGCATCCGCACGAGCCCCTCGCGATCGCAGCCGTCCATACGACAAGGTGTGCACACACATTGCACCGCCGAGCATCCGCACGAGCCCCTCGCGATCGTCCACTGGAAACACAGGGCCGGCTTGCATCGGATGAGAACGTCGTGTGGTATCGTCAACATCTGGACTTTGGAGAAGATGACTGTTCGGGATGGCGTTTACCTGAGGATCAAAATGCTGAAGCCACGGATTCGCTTCCACTGAAACGGTAAGGGATCCCACGGCCCACAAGCGCCCGTCAGGCATCAGATCCTTGTGTGCGCGAGCCCTCGTGCAAGGAGAGGGGTGGCGCCTGGCATCAGAAATGCGGAAATCCACAGCCGTGCATGGGAGTGCGCCGCCGAAGGCACCTTGCAAGGGGCCGGCCAGTGGCCAGGGAAGTCCGTACCAGCCTGCTGCGCCACACAGGTCAAGGCGCCGCTGTGCGACACCAACCAGTCCACCGCTGCC
Source organism: Cymbomonas tetramitiformis (assembly GCA_001247695.2). Taxonomy (NCBI): domain Eukaryota; kingdom Viridiplantae; phylum Chlorophyta; class Pyramimonadophyceae; order Pyramimonadales; family Pyramimonadaceae; genus Cymbomonas; species Cymbomonas tetramitiformis. The sequence continues at coordinate 45,063 of LGRX02033367.1, forward strand.
AGCTGCAACCCAAGTCTAGCGCGCCTCGAGGAAGGCGCACTCCACGCTGCGCCTCCAATCCCAACGCTCCGCTCAGAAGCCACTCCACACTGCCATGGCCCCAGGAGGCAGCACATGCTGGGTCCCAGCAGGCGCGTCACCATGGCCCAAGGAGGCAGCACATGCTGGGTCCCAGCAGGCGCGTCACCATGGCCCCAGGAGGCAGCACACGCCGGGTCCCAGCAGGCGCGTCACCATGGCCCCAGGAGGCAGCACAGGCCGGGTCCCAGCAGGAGCGTCACCATGGCCCCAGGAAGCAGCACAGGCCGGATCCCAGCAGTGCAGATGTTGGGTGGAGGTGGGGGGTGGCCCACCATGGCGTTTGGACCCCATCGGCGCGCCTTGCTGCCCGGTGCGTGGTAAGCTGCCGGTCGCTGGTGGGAACAGTGATGCTCCGCCGTAGAGCATGTCGTTTCCGCATTCCGGAGGCTGAGGGCCACCGTCTGCCTCTGCCGAAGCTGTCTCAGGCTGGTGCATCTTCGGTGCGGCACGAGTCGGAGTGGATCTCTGCGTGACTGTCGACGCGGTCGCACGGTAGTTGGCGGAGGGGGCATTTGTGGTGGAGAGGGTCGGGATGGGGAAGGCAGCAGGAGTGACCGATGCATGTGCGACTGTTGGGCTGGCACTGGTGGAATCGCTGGCGGAACGGGCATGTGTGATAGTATCGGGGGCACTGGCAGCAGAGCTGGTGGAAGAGGCCCGCGCGATGGTAGGGAGGGCGCCGGAAGGACCGCTGGTGGAGGGGGCATGTGTGGCAAGAGGGGCTTCAGTGGCGGCATCGAGAGTACGGGGTGGTTGCATCACAGATGACGTGGCACGATCGGCGGGGGAACCTTGTGAATGGGGTGACGTGGAATGCTGCAGCGCCTCGGCAGCCCCCGGTCGCAGCGCCTTGTCAAGCCCTGGCGCAGGCGGTGCGCTGGAGAAGGGAGGGCCCGGCCGCGGGGACTGTAGTAGCTGCTCAGGCTCATGTGGGGGGAAGTGCCGGGCGGTGCCAGGTGGCACAACCGTGGCATAGGATGTGGAGCGAGTTTCGGTGGGTGCCTGGAAGCTTTCTGTGACGCTGGACTTTCGGCGCGGCGCCTGCACCCCTCGCTGCGCAGCAGTTGCCACGGCGGCGCTCCGCTCGTTGGCCGCTGGATGGAATGCCACGTGGGAATGAGGAGTCCCCTTCATGCTTGTGAAGCAGAAGTCCCGCCGATTCTCCACTCGCGTCTGCGATGAGCTGATTGCTCCCACAGATCCTGCCCGACGGTTCGGTCCCACGGCGTGGGGAGTGCGCCGGGTGGCGAGACCAACTCGAGAGCGCCCGTTCCAGCTACCTGGGCAGCCGCGACCCCTCCCACGACCCCAGACGCCACGTCCGATACGAAGGGTGCCCATGACCGGCCCACCTTCCCCAATCTCGCAGCATGATCGCAAGGCACTGACGGTAGGCCACGAACGGTGGGTCTCTGGCACTAAAGTAGCATCACTTCGATACACTTTGGGACTCGTCACTGTTGAAACTCGGGCCGTAGCCCAGCACAGTAGGCGGCTACCTCGCGGCGCGCAGCGGAACAGCCCGCGAGGTTCACGGTGAGCTGCAAGCCGGCGTTGCGGTCGGGAGCGGGAGCGGGCAGCTCGCTCACCTGGAGGCGGCGGCGGGCTCCTCGTGCGCGAGGCTCCGAAGGGAGGCTGGACTCCGGGAGAAGGCGTGGCTCTGGCTCGCCAGAAACGCGCCAGCCAGGAGCAGCCTTTGGAGAGGAGAAGGCCAGCGAGTCCCGCGAGCCCCAGCGCGAGGCCGAGCGCGAGGCCGAGCGCGAGTCGCGCGTCCGCTCCAATACCCTGGATGGCTAAACCACCTACAGCCCATCCCCAGGTCCTCCGACCTTACCCTCGCGTCCCGCATCCAAATAGAACGTGGGAATGGCACCGTAACAAGCTGGAAGCCCATCCCGCGCTGAAGACTTGTGTAGGCAAGCGGGAAAGATAAAGCGCGGCGCGCACAAAATCACACCGACACAAAGGAAAACGAGCGCTACTCCTCAAGCATTGGGGAGGCGATGCCAGCGCGAAGTGCGGCGCGGTATATTTTTGTCTCTGCCGCGAGGCGCTCTGCTCGCCTACCTTGTCGCGGGTTCCCTTGATCACGAATGCACGTGAAGGAACGGTCAGACGCCGTTTGTAGACGTGAAGTCGTGCGTGATATGCAACATGTCTCCAGAGTGCTCGTGGAGCTAAGATTCGAATCCTTATCAAGACATCCACTGGCCCCGGATCACTCCGGCTTTTAACGCCAACATGGTATTAAGCGTGTTCAACGAAGGCGGATGCTACTCACTGTAGCGTGGCGTGGCAACAGTGGTTATAGTCTTCTCGCTTCTGCGCAGGACCTTCGCTCTCCTCGCCAGCTGATTACATATGAGCTGGCGGCTGCGCTCGAACCCCATTCGTGAAGGGAGCGTCGACGTCGAATATTCCGCTGCTTGGAACACAGAATCGAGGGTCTGCGAACACGTAAAGTCGAGCAAGTCAACAAGGCATACAACAAAAAGTCAAATCGGACAAGCTCGGCAGCAATTGCCTGACAGGGATCGGGTATGAGCAGGACATCACCTTTCGAGAAAGAGTGCCCCAATAGCCTGTGGCGGGCAGCCCGTTATCAAGCTGCCACTTGCTGGTGGAAGCGTGCGTTAAGGGTCCGAAATACCTTTCAGTCCAGGACGGCAACAATCCCCCCACTTCGAATCTATCAGTGCGAGCAGCTGTACTACCTTTTTCCATTGTATTGGTGATTTAAGTGAGATCCCCAGCAGTCAAGTCAGCACCGTACAACCACCGTGCATCCAATAAATGTATTGGGCCGCGTACCCTGTTACTTGTTCTGCATCCATGTAGCCGAGGGATGCAAGCGCTTGTTGTAGTTCTCTAACCTGGAAACCACTACAGCCCTCGTACAAATCTAAAGGTTGATATTGCTCTCCTGCGTGCTGCTGCCCCTCGCTGGTTGATTGAGCCCGACATCCCGCTGATTGGGTTCGAGAATGACTGCAGAAACCGGCACGTTGTCGAATCAGGGAAAAGGGCGCCTTAAGCAAAGGGAGACGACGTTTGCCAAAGAGTTTGGACGCAGTATTGGCACGTATCCCCGGTCTAACTACAGTGGACAGTGGTATATGCATTTGGAAATGAACGCAGAGTGTTTCCAGGTTTTCCAAAACTGACAGTGAATAGCCAATGTCCTAGCTACTCTTCCATCAGTTCAAATCAATCCTATGCGTCAGAGTCTCGTTTCGATGTTGTTTATATTCTGTGAAGGGAACACGATGGAAACGAACGCCAGGCCATTCCTAGGAACACGGACCCTGACGAACGACTAATCAATTCTTCGTCCGTTTCGCAGCCTCTGCACGCTTATAATCACTCTTCATATATGTGCGGGCACGTAATGATGTGAAGACTGAAGTGTGCACTATCGCAGATTTCAAGACAGATCGTCTGTTTTTTCAAATGTTGGCGGTCATTCAGCAACTCATTTTGAAGTAAGTCACTCGCATGGATCGATTCCGTCTCTTCGGGGAACCCTAGGGGTGCCGATCTTCATCTACCCAACTTAAAACTGATTCGTCCGATGAATCCGAAATTCCGAATATTATGAATCCGATGTTCTGAACTTCTGAAGGGCAAGCGAAGGCCTATAAATAATAATGGCATACGATAGGATAGATTCCAGGCGTGGCGTGGCACGTGGGAGCCCCGAACCGAAACCAACGGATCGTTCGAGTCTCGAATTTCATTTTTTTCTATTCGTATTGGTACCTCGTCATATGCCAATTATCAACACTAAAATATAAAAAATGGGATAACTCGTGGAATATTGATCAGAATCGGTCAACCAAAGATGATGAGCGCATCTACACGACTTAGCGAATCGACGTATATGAACGATTTTAGCCGAAACGCAATATTGGGGGAGAAATTACAGTGTGGACAGTAGGGGGTAAGCAGGCCCCCAAAAAGTCCAGTTTGGTAATTATCAACAGTCTATATAAAAACGTGGATAACTGTGGTTACCGATTGTATCCGGATGGGATAAAAGTTAAGCTTTTTATCCCACCAATAGAAACATCAGGATAAAAGTTAAGCTTTTTATCCCACCAGGTCGCCGCTCGCCGGGTCGCCGGTGTCCATCGTAGCTATAGCTATAGGCCTGGCTCCGATAGCGCGGTTCAACGGATAGCAGGTGTCATTCGTGTTTTGGGGGGGAAATTCGCTACCTTTTCCCATTGAGCCGAAAGCATTTTCACTGTGCTGAAGCATTTTTTACGGCTGAATATTATCTTCAGGATTATACTGCAGAGAGCGACAATATGAAAAATGTTTACTTTGTGCTCATATCAGGCATATAAACTCGTAAAGCACTGTGACATCTCTTAGGATTGTGCCTAACGCTTTCCCCAAGAGCGCTTTCGAGCACGCGTTCTTCTACATTTCATGCGTTGCTTACACACGGCCTAATCCGCGAAGCAAGGGGAAAGAGGAGTCAAACTGAGTCCTAAGGTATACATATATTACTCCTTATTTCAGGATCATCTCCTTGCGCCTTCTTGTTCTTGCAAACTGTTGGGCTGAATATGTTTTTGTTTCATTTAGGCGTTCGCAACCCAAAGTTCACGAAAGCATTTCTAGTTCGATACTTTGCGGAATCGAGCCAAATCTCCGGCAAATAAAAGGTACACCTCTGAAATTTCATAGTTTACCACTCACGACACCTTAAACCTCCATGAAGTTGCATATTTGTCCTTGGCTGAGCAGGGTTTGGCGCTGTTTGACGCATTACTTGCCCATATAAGATTAGGCGCACAAGGCGGAGAAATGCGCTGAAACGCCTCATCTTTGGCGCACCTTGAAGCTTACAGTAAGCACTTTCATATTTCTTTTTGCATACGGTCATGAACCGGCAATAACTTTCGCAACATTGCGCGGGGTGTGTGGTATTGTGGCAGAGCGGTGTTCTACTTCCTCACACTAGATTAGGCGTATAAGGCGGAGGAATGCTCCGAAAAGCCTAATCTTTGGAGCAAATAAAAGGTAACATATAGAACTTTCATATTTTCTATTGCACACGTCCATGAGCCATCATGAACTTCCGTAATATTGCGATGGGTATAGGGTATTGTGGCAGTGGCGCGCATTGCTTGCCCACACAAGAATAGGCGCACAAGGCGGAGGAATGCGCCGAAATGCCTCATGTTTGGTGCATATAAAAGGTAATATATAGGACCTTAATATTTTCGATTGCATACGGTCATGAACCGTCATGAACTTTCGGAATGTTGCGATGGGTGTGAGGTAGTGTGGCAGGGCGGTGCTTCAATCGGCGGTACAAGATTCGTTGTAGAAAGTGAAGTAGTGCACCAAATTGCCCCATCTTTGGTGCATATAAAAGGTACTTGTAACTTGCACCATATCTTTACACTCTTGCTTGTTAGCAACCCTTTTTCTTTGTGTATTATGAGGCAAGTAAGTGTTAGGGTCGAGTCCCCTTAGACCCATCAATAACTTTAAGGAGAGGATGTAGAGGGGGCAGCACCCAAGTGACGTGCATGAGAGCATATACGGCACGGGACCACTGTATAGAGGGTCTGTAGAGGGTCAGTTTGGTATAAGGAAGGCTCCGGGGGCCTTCGGGAGCTCTCGGGGACGGCACGCTAAAGAGAGGGGGTGCATTGAGGGGAGGGGGAGGGGTGGCAAATTTGCACCCCCTTCATTGATAGGGTTCCGAGGGAGCAGCACCCAAGGTTCATGCATGGGAGCATATGGGGGACGGGCCCACTGTATAGAGGGTCTGTAGAGGGTCAGTTTGGTATAAGGAAGGCCCCGGGGGCCTTCGGGAGCTCTCGGGGACGGCACCCTAAAGAGAGGGGGCGCATGGATGGGAGGGGGAGGGGTGGCAAATCTGAAGCCCCTCCATCAAGAGGCTGT